>JASEVX010000001.1:161771262-161996262 GCA_031761405.1 Serripes groenlandicus | reverse complement strand
CCATACGTCATTTTAAAACAGTGAGGTGAAAGTAAAAATTGCTCATAATAAACATTTCAATACTTTGTTACAATGTTTTCAACAGTATTCAATAGTTATACTTTCATTAAAAGAGAATCCCCTTATTTTTGGCCTCGATTTTTCACAGTCATCTGCAGCAGATTGTTGTATGTGGGGAAGGGTTAAATGAGTGCCTATTGCTATCCTCGACAATATACTTCAAGATCAATTGCTCACATTTAAATGCACATCTTGGTTTATACGGTTTGTTCCCGGAACGTCGACTCGTTCCGCTTAACACCTTTCACTAATCCGGGATTAGGGGGTCCCTAAAGGGGTATATAACTATACATACCATAAATTAATCTATTTGATTTTAAGGATGCACGCATTAAATGCATTTTAATAAAGAATAACTTTTTAACATTATTAATTCAGTTCATACTGTAAATTTATCTGAAGGATAGACGGTAATTGATCAGAATAATTACAATTTAAATGCATGTTACAATTAAGTTTTTTTCTTGCAATCGTTAAGGTATTGTTTTCTAGTCGTAAATAATTAATTTCCAACTGTCAAGGTCTCTGTTGAACAAATTAATTAAAAACTGTGCCTTTCGATCTTTATTCTGTAACACAAAAAATTGATATTAATTTAGTTCAAACCGTTAGAAACATACGAATAACTTACGTATAAATGAAATGATGAAACAACCCAACACTCACTTAGTCATATTCAATCATAGCAAACGCACAGCTGAACGTTCAGTACATCATCAGCAGAAAACGGGGTCATAACTTGACATTTGACGGATACATTTATCGCGTAAACCGTAGGAGAGAAGACCAGATGTTCTGGAGATGTGTCGAACGAGGTTGCCAAGCTTTCCTGTCTACATTCAACGACATACTGACATACCCAGCAGACCACTGCAACGTCGTTGGCAAACATATCATGAGTAAGATATATTGGCGCTGCGCAGAAGAAATTAAACCAATTCCCACAATTTTTACAGACAAAGGGGTGTTTCTTCCATTTTACCCAGTGTATTTGGCGAAGAGCACAAGCAAACGATCTCCAGATTCCATATAGAGAAAACGAAGACACTCGTCCGACGTGCAGCAATCCTGCCTCTGCTTCCCTTAGACAAGATAGAAGACTTCTGATTCCGGACACTAGCAGACAGAGACGAGGCCGATCTAACGGAACTCACAGAACCATTCACAGACTACGTTACCGAACTATGGGTAGAAGGCAACAGACCGATGTGGAACCACTTTGGCACACAGAGCCCGCGCACTACGAACAACATCGACGTCTGGCACAGCAAACTTAAGAAAATGACACAACACTCTAACCCAAACTTATTTTCAGCCATCCACATGTTCAAAGACATTTAGAACGCAAATGATTTTGGGTTAATACAGAGAGCTGTCGGTGGATCAACTCGCCCTCGTGCAAAGCGCTACCAGCCTATTGATCGTAGATTAAGTATCCTGAAAGAGAGGTGTTCTTGAGTTGATGGCTTATACGGATTCTGCATCTCAGTGTGTTCGTGAGATTATAATTTATCTGCTGTTTTCTAATATTTTACTTAATAGTGCTGACAAAGATCAAAGATTAAAAAAAAGCGATAAGTGCAGCAAAAGATCAACTTGTACAGGTTAAACTTTCTCAAATGTTTCAAATTTCGCATTCTTAGGAAATTCTGCATTATTAAATTTAAAAAAAAATCAGTTTTTCTCAAATGTTTTAAATTTCGCATGTATATATTTCTTGTTTATGCATAAATCAAATTTAAAATCTGCATCAGTCTTATTTATATTTATAAACCAATACCTGTCACATAATTACCCTCTAATGGTCCCCCCGATCCGCTCTACCGACCAGCTAGGGATTAAATCGAGTCGACGTTCCGGGAACACACCGTTTATACTACATCAAATATGTTCTTCAAAGTAGCTTATATTAACCCTCACAAACAACAAGAATGCCGCAGGCGACATTGAAACCATCAGGGCAATAATATTGAAAACCTCTATAAGTTCAAGATTAATTATTTGATATAATTGAAAACATTCAATTGTAGCAATGTCTTCTCTTGCTACAATGTTTTCAAATGTCGTCTGCTGCAGATGCGTCAATTGGGTATAGCTTACTGTCAATATGAAACATACAGTGTCAACCGTTTTCTAATAGCTCTGCAATCACACAAACTGTGTATACGTAACAGACTTATAGTATTTTTAAGATTTGTCAATATGTTAACAACCCCCAATTAAAACGTCAATATTCACGAATCGCTATAAAAATAACTTAACTAAACACAAAGCGATATACGAGCTTTACCCTTAGCATAGGATATCGAAGTAATATATATATAAGTCTTTATTTTGATCTTGCATACTGTTTGAAACGTAATTGTTTCTTGCCAAATGTTATAAATAAGTTACCCTTAATTTATGAGTAGTAGCATAACAGTGTTATGTAACACTTGAACATAAAACTTTAATCAAACGTCCTGCTGACAAACATACACACATAGATAAGGATGTGTTATAATTGGCTACGTAAACCATATAGATATTGAAATTGACACTTCATGTATCAATGGTATAAACATATTTTCTTATACAAAAGGACATTCCTATACTCTGGCCGATCATTTACTATAAACTTGGGGTATGCTCGACTTTTATATAATGTAAATACCGCCGCGGTAGTGCACTGGTAGAGCGTCCGCCTGCGGTGTGTGAAGAAGCAGTTTCGATCCACGACTTGGTCATACCAAAGCCTTTTAAAATGGCAGTAATGGAATTCCCTTCTTGGCGCTCAGGGTTGCGAGTTAAGTATAACAACATAATCGCGTGTATCATGATACATGGACTCGTATTCGTGGTTACTAACCAAGGAAACGAGGTGATATCACTGACAAATTGTTGAATGCCATACAAACCACCATATATTATAAAAGCATATGTTTTAGTTTTGACGTATCCTGTAAAGTGTTATAGATACATGTATGTGTATGTCTTGCACATAATTACGAGTATGTGGTTGCGACTTACAGATCCACACGGTTTATTATCTATGTTTTGCTTTGTATATGTTTGAAATTCGCATGTCACAATCATAAACAATATACGTATATACTTACTTTCTTTTAACCCTTTCCAGCAAACCAAAAATCATCTGCAGCGGACGACTTAAAAGACATATAGGGAAATACGAAACATCTCTAGATATAAAATCACAGGATAGAGTTGAAAACAGTGGTGCAAAAAGAGAAATTACTTATCAGGAGCATTTTATTCCTTTTGCCACAATGTTTACTAATTCACTGTCTGCTTCAGATGCGTCACACACTGTTGTGTTTGGGGTGATTGATTGATTGATTGATTGATTGTATTGGTGTTTTACGCCGCTTTCAACACTTGTTCAGTTATATCACGGCGTTTCGTGGGAAAGTTACCAATAACCCTGAGCACCAAGGGGGGGGGGGGGGGGGGGGGGGGAGGGGGGGCAGCCATTAATACAATGTTTATAGTCTTTGGTATGACCCGGCAGGGGATCGAACCCGCGACCTCCCGCACCCAATGCGGACGCTCTACCACTACACCACCACCGTGGTTTATGTATATGTATATAACAGTTAAGTAGATTGGATATCTAATAGACGAACCGTTGACGTATCCAATACACATTACAAAGACACATAATACAAATAATTCATGCATTACTTAACTCATGGAATTAAGTAATTGCCTTTTTACATACGTACTTCAAGGTGAAAATCAAGTAATTGTATATCTTTAACTTCACATGTTCAATGTTAACTCTTTAAATCTGAAAACTTTTGAAGAAAAATAAAAAAAAAAATCTAAAAATACTTTAATTAATGCAATTACACCTCTGTAGACACTGTGACAATATATATAGAAACTACATGTTGACAGTCATTATGTGTAACTAGTCTGATCTATGTTTTCAAAGTCGGTTTATGGAAGCAATGTATACACTATCGGCGTTACTGTGGTTCAAGGAAGTAACGATTAAACAGGCATTGACATTAACTTCTTTAATATTTGGTTAAGTTATTATTACATGTTAACAGCCTCGTTGTTATAGTGGAGGAGAGTCCGCCTCGAGTCCGGGGGGGTCGCGAATTCGATCCATGGCCGGGCTATATCAAAGACTTGACAACACATGCAGTAATGGCTGCCCTCCTTGGCGTTCAAGGTTGTGGGGTTAACATTACGAATGAGAGGCTGGTGTCAGGATAAATATACCAGGATAAAGAAAATATTACCCAGAAAACGCCGTGATCTAACTGAAAAATTGTTCAAGGCGGCGTAAAGCAATAAACAATCACTCTTTTTACATTTTACACTTTCACTGAACAAAGAAGTTTTTGCACAAAATAATTATATCAGGAAAAGGTTCAGGAGACAATCTAGATATACTGCTTATTCTAAATAACTGAAATCCGCAAACTACTGCATGCCATGTAGCGTTCAAGTTGGACAGTATCAAGGTTTTCTGTAACTCATAATGATGCTCGGAAACTTTTAACTATGATTGTCTCGCGATGCAATCTTAAGTCGTGCATAAGCGACAAGGGGCTCCTGGTGGCTTCATTAGGGGTTCACGATGGTGTCAGTGTTATTATACATGTCAATGTGATTTTTCCGTCCGGATCCAATGACTCCCAGCTTATGCTATGTTTCCACTATCACGATACGCGGCACGATTGAAATCGTAGTCTTAATCGTGGAGTAATCGTGGTGGTTCTATCAGATATTATCAGATCTTGAGGTCATGACAGATATTTGGCGACTCTGAGCTGTTCAACGGCCTGGAAGAGGAAGCCCTAGGACTCCCCCACCCTGCCCTCTGACTGCAAGCCCTGATGACCACCAATACATGCCCGTCTTCATCCTTGGGGATGATGCCTTCGCACTCAGTAACTACCTCATGAAGCCTTATGGTCCAGAAAGAGAATCTCAAAGGTATTTTTCCACCACTCTCCTCCCACTTGAGAGTCTGTAGTCGAAAATCCTCTTCGCCCTGGATATTCCTGGACATCCCGCTCCTGCGGTATGGCTTCATGAGGTAATTCCTGAGTGCGTAGACGTCATCCCACAGGATGAAGAAGGGAATGTTTTGGTGGTCATCAGGGCTTGCAGTCAAAATGTAGGGTGGGGGGAGTCAGTGGGCTTCCTCTTCCAGGCCATTGAACAGCTCAGAGTCGCCAAATATCAGAGCACCTGACATGTGTCATTTTCCACCAAGCTCGATTCACACAAACTTGTAATCTGCATCCAACAGAGCCAGGAGTGGTATCGAAAAGAATCCCTTTTAATTGTAGTACAGGCTGTCAGTGTTGGCTGGCATCTTGATAGCAATGTGTTTGACATCCAGGGCTCTCTGCTCAAACTGGTAAGCTACGCCTTTCCAGGCTTCAGGGGTCATATGTAGGCTAAACATCTCATTTTTGTACGCTTGAACAATTGACCGGCAAACTTCTGGAACCATCTCTGAGATGCTGGACACTCCACACCTGAAAGCATACGCAAGGGACCGATAGTTGTCTCTAGTGGCAAGGTGCCTCAGTGTCACTGCCATTTTCAGTCAAGATGAGAGCGATTGCCTGCAACTGGTGAGTTCCCTCTCGATTGCTGGGACTGTCCTCTGCAATACTTCATCGAAGAGCTGTGGTATTAACCTTGCGTAGTTTTGGAAAGCGTTTAGATATTCCAGCCTCAATTGGGTGTCTAGAATGCTTGACAACTGGCCAGCCTATTGTCTCCTCTCCTCTGTGAGCCATGGTCGCACCCAGAAGTGCCTGACTGCAGCTCTCTTGGCCCTTTGTGGTCGGGATTGCGGCTGATCCGGTTGCTGCTCGACGTCTTCCTCTCTTGCGATAATTTAAGCATACAGTAATACTGCAAATGTCACGTTGTCATCATCTTCAACTCCTGCCATCATCAATGGTTGGATGTTGTACTGTTCACTCTGTAGAAGTTCACGAAACAATGATGCCCATGGTCAGTCGGGCTGTATATATATATATCCGTCGGGGTCCAATGGTAGCTCAAATCTTGATCACTCTCGATCCTCATCGTGAAAGACATCGCGATCACAATCGTATCCTATCGCAACAGAGCGCATCGGTTCGTGATGATCGTATCGGAAGTTATCCGAACGTATCTGCACGTACCAGATCGTCCCAAACCGGGGACCCCGATCGTGATGATCGTGTCACATCGAGACCCAAACGTGGACACAATCGGGACAATCCTATCGGAGCGTATATATGATCGTATCTGAACGGGAGACCAGATCGTGACAGATCGTGTCACCTGAAATTGACCAATCGTGACCATATCTCATCCAAGCGCACCAAATCGTACCATAACGTATAAGCCTGCATCACCTCGTATCCAAGCCTGACATTTCAGAGAAGTTCCACGATCAGCTACGAACGGCCCCATCGAGTTACTTTAAAGATAAACGAAACAATTGTACAATAACCAATGCATAGTGTAGAGTATATTAATATAGCAGTTGTGTCCCTTTAAGCAGACGAGGAGGTTCTCGAAAATGTGTCTATTGTCATTTACGAAACAATTGTCCAATAACCAATACAAAGTATAGAGTATATTAATAAATAAGTTGTGTCCATTTAAACAGTTCTGAAGTCTTCGCAATTGTGTCTATATTGTTACGTTCTCAATCAATATGCCCTATATATATCTAGGTGTGTGAAGTTAGTGCGTAGATCGTAGATCGTAGCTCAACCAAAAAATGTAGTTGGCTGACCTGGGTCGTAGATCGTAGCTCAACCACTGAAAAAACATTGCTAATTGGCTGACCTGGGTCGTAGATCGTAGCTCAACCACTTAAAAACTTTGCGAATTGGCTGACCTGAGTCATAGAGCGTAGCTCAACCACTTCAAAAACATTGCGAATTGGTTGATCTGGGTCGTAGATCGTAGCTCAACCACTTTAAAAACATTCTGAATTGGCTTACCTGGGTCATAGATCGTAGCTCAACCACTTGGAAAACATTGCGAATTGGCTGATCTGGGTCGTAGATCGTAGCTCAACTACTTGGAAAACATTGCGAATTGGCTGATCTTGGTCGTAAGTCGTAGCTCAACCATTAGAAAAACATTGCGAATTGGCTGATCTGGGTCGTAGATCGTAGCTCAACCACTTAAAAAAAGTGAAAATTGGCTGATCTGGGTCGTAAATCGTAGCTCAACCATTTGATAATCATTGCGAATTTGTTGATCTGGGCCGTAAATCGTAGCTCAACCACTTGAAAAACATTGCGAATTGGCTGACCTAGGTCGTAGATCGTAGCTCAACCACTTCAAAAACATTCTGAATTGGCTGACATGGGTCGTAGATCTTAGCTCAACCACTTTAAAAACATTCTGAATTGGCTGACCTGGGTCATAGATCGTAGCTCAACCACTTAGAAAACATTGGGATTTGGCTGATCTTGGTCGTAGATCGTAGTTCAACCACTTCAAAAACATTGCGAATTGGTTGATCTGGGTCGTAGATCATAGCTCAACCACTTTAAAAACATTCTGAATTGGCTGACCTGGGTTATAGATCGTAGCTCAACCACTTGAAGATCATTGCGAATTGGTTGATCTGGGTCGTAGAACGAAGCACAACCACTTTATAAACATTCTGAATTGGCTGAACTGGGTCATAGATCGAAGCTCAACCACTTGAAAATCATTGCGAATTGGTTGATCTGGGTCGTAGATCGTAGCTTAACCACTAGAAAAACATTGCGAATTGGTTGATATTGGTCGTAGATCGTAGCTCAACCACTTTAAAAACATTCTGAATTGGCTGACCTGGGTCAAAGATCGTAGCTCAACCACTTGGAAAACATTTCGAATTGGCTGACCTGGGTCGTAGATCATAGCTCAACCACTTTAAAAACATTGCGAATTGGCTGACCTGTGTCGTAGATCGTAGCTCAACCACTTAAATAACATTGCAAATTTGTTGACCTTGGTCGTAGATCGTAGCTCAACCACTAGAAAATCATTGCGATAAGCCAACTAATTCGCAATGTTTTTTCTAGTTGTTGAGCTGAATTGGCTGACATGGGTCGTAGATCGTAGCTCAACTACTTCAAACACATTGCGAAGTGGTTGAGCTGGGTCGTAGATCGTAGCTCAACCACTTTTAAACATTTTTAATTGGCTGACCTGGGTCGTAGATCGTAGCTCAACCACTTCAAAAACATTGCGAATTGGTTGAGCTGGGTCGTAGATCGTAGCTCAACCACTTTAAAACATTGCGAATTGGCTGACCTGGGTCGTATATCGTAGCTCAACCACTTTAGAAACATTCTGAATTGGCTGACCTGGGTCGTAGATCGTAGCTCAACCACAGAAAAAGATCGAGATATTTATATATTCGAGTTATCAATATATTCGAGTGATCGATATGTTCGAAATATTTAGATGTTCGAGTTATCGAGATGTTCGACTTATCGAAATGTTCGAGTTATCGAGAGGTCGAGTTATCACAATGTTCGAGATATGGAGATGTTCGACTTATCAAAATATTCGAGTTATCGAGAAGTTCGAGTTATCGAGAGGTCGAGTTATCAAAATGTTCGAGTTATAGAAATGTTCGAGATATGGAGATGTTCGAGTTATCGACATGTTTAAGATATGGAGTTGTTCGAGTTATCGAGAGGTCGAGTTATCAAAATGTTCGAGATATGGAGATGTTCGACTTATCGAAATGTTCGAGTTATCGAGAGGTCGAGTCATCAAAATATTCGAGTTATAGAAATGTTCGAGATATGGAGATGTTCGAGTTATCGACATGTTCGAGATATGGAGATGTTCGAGTTATCGAAATTTCGAGTTATCGAGAAGTTCGAGTTATCGAGAAGTTCGAGTTATCGAGATGTTCGAGTTATCGATTTGAGTTATCTACGATACAAATCAACCAATTTACAATGTTTTTTCATTGGTTGAGCTACGATCTACGACCCAGATCAGCCAATTCGCAATGTTTTTTTAGTAGTTGAGCTACGATATACGACCCAGATCAGCCAATTCGCAATGTTTTTCTAGTGGTTGAGCTACGATCTACGACACAGATCAGCCAATTCCCAATGTTTGTTAAGTGGTTGAGCTACGATATACGACTCTGGTCAGCCAATTCGGAATGTTTTTAAAGTGGTAGAGCTACGATCTACGACCTAGCTCAACCAATTCGCAATGTTTTTGAAGTGGTTGAGCTACGATCTACGACCCAGCTCCACCAATTCGCAATGTTTTTTAATTGGTTGAGCTACGATCTACGACCCAGGTCAGCCAATTCGCAATGTTTTAAAGTGGTTGAGCTACGATCTACGACCCAGCTCAACCAATTCGCAATGTTTTTGAAGTGGTTGAGCTACGATCTACGACCCAGCTCAACCAATTCGCAATGTTTTTTAATTGGTTGAGCTACGATCTACGACCCAGGTCAGCCAATTAAAAATGTTTAAAAGTGGTTGAGCTACGATCTACGACCCAGCTCAACCACTTCGCAATGTGTTTGAAGTAGTTGAGCTACGATCTACGACCCAGGTCAGCCAATTCGCAATGTTTTTTAAGAGGTTGAGCTACGATCTACGACCCAGGTCAGCCATTTCGCAATGTTTGTAAAGTGGTTGAGCTACGATGTACGACCCAGGCCAGCCAATTCGAAATGTTTTGAAGTGATTGAGCTACGATCCACGACCCAGATCAGCTAGTTCGCAATGTTTTCCAAGTGATTGAGCTACGATCTATGACCCAGGTCAGCCAATTCACAATGTTTTTCTAGTGGTTGAGCTACGATCTACGACCCAGATCAGCCAATTCGCAATGCTTTTCTAGTGGTTAAGCTACGATCTACGACCCAGATCAGCCAATTCCCAATGTTTTCCAATATTGGTTGAGCTACGATCTATGACCCAGGTCAGCCAATTCAGAATGTTTTTAAAGTGGTTGAGCTGCGATCTACGACCCAGCTCAACCAATTCGTAATGTTTTTGAAGTGGTTCAGCTACGATCTACGACCCAGGTCAGCCAATTCGGAATGTTTTTAAAGTGGTTGAGCTGCGATCTACGACCCAGCTCAACCAATTCGCAATGTTTTTGAAGTGGTTCAGCTACGATCTACGACACAGGTTAGCCAATTCGCAATGTTTTTTAAGTGGTTGAGCTACGGTCTACGACCCAGGTCAGCCAATTACATGTTTTGGATGAGCTACGATCTATGATCTACGCGCTAACTTCACACACCTTATATATCTTCCACAGTTTTGGTCATACTTTAAACAATAACGTGTGTACACGTAAATTGTGGCATGTTCTGACGTCCACATGTTGGTCATCGGTTGATTATTTATCGCAATGTTATACTTTACGGTTGATTATTGGAACGAAGATCGGATGGCTTAGCAGCTCCCCTATTACACATGCTATCTTGTTGAAAACTCACAAAAACAAATGGGGGGGGGGGGGGGGGGGGGGGGGGGGGGATGCACAGAAATAATTTTGGTGGATTTGTGTCGTATTAGGCACCACATTTATTATACTAAAAGTATAATGGCCCTATTCCACTACGACCACGAATCCCACGAATCACCAAAAGTGGCTAAATTTTAGGATTCGGGAGGATTCGTGATATTTTGCAAATTTTCTGGTCTAATTCGTGACGATTCATTTACGATACATATATTTGGTTCGGCTGGAGTCCCGCGAGAATTGACTACGATGTATAAGAATCTATTACGAATACTGCCCGGACGTTAGGAATCAGTTACGACTACGCTAAGAACACACCGAATGCATGTACGAATCAGGTACGAATACATATTCTGTGGGATTACCTACGAATCGATTACGTTTCAGTTACAATGCCCAAGAACGCACTACGAAGTTGTTACGAATAAGCTACGATTTTTTTAATCGTGGAGTTCGGGGCCAAAACTTTGAACAGTTCAAAACTTTTGTCACGAATTCCCGATCGCTCAAGAATTGCAAGAACCGACTACGAATATATACGAATGAGTTAAGAACTTCGCGAAATGATTACGATCCATCTACGAATCCTAAAATTTAGCTATTTTTGGTGATAATTTTTGGGGTAAAATGTGCATTTCTTTATTTGCATTTCATCTGCAGGGGGCACTGGACTATAAGAGACGCGTGACGAAAGCATACAAGCATTTTGTGAGGGCACGCACGATATGGGTTTTAGGTGATAAGAGATGTGGCCTTTGTCAAAAGAAAAAAATATATTTATTACGTAACCACCTACGTCTTTAGTTGTTATGTGGTCATTCTTTTGCTTGAAAGCAATGGCTTATATAAGAGGACAAAGGTACCAGTTACATTGATAAACCTAAATATGCGTTATTGAACAGAAAAAAAACTGCTCGGAAAAAGCAACTAGTTCTTTCTCCGCAAATTGTATATGTACATACTTTTAAAGGGATATCTTCTAGTGGTTATATCGACGTGAGCGGGACGACGAACATTTTGTCAACTAAACCATTTGTATCATTGTATGAGTCGAGCCACGAGAAAACCAAAATGATGGACTCTGCTTAAAGATTCGACCCAGTATGGTATATGATTATTGCGTAACGATGAGGCGCAAAATAATAAACCCTTACAAACACATCGGGTCCATATCCGTCTCCTACACCTATTCCATAACAACTTATGATTTAAGTTTCGTTAGAAAAATGCATCCATTACTCTTTTTTTTTATTTCATGAAGACATTGAAGACTCTGGCTCACAAGATGCTGTATTATTCACAGATGCAACAAGGCCTCTAATCGACCGGCGCAACTCAAATGAGCCGTCCCGCAAGAGAACCCAACATTATTTACTCTGCGTAAAGTATCGACCCGGATCAGCCTAAGCATGCCGCGCAGGCAAACCCGGACAGACACTTTTCGCCACCTTTTTCTGTTTCATGAATCATTACTCTATAGTACATACCTCTATCCCCTAAGACGGAATGCGTCGGCCCGGTTTAACATGCGTGGACCGTGTGCATGCTGATCTGGGGCGTACATTACGCAAATACCATAATGTTGATTTTCTCGTGGGACGGGTTACATATCTATGATAGTTAAAGCTTAAAAACAACTCGTATAGTAATGATATTGTATTGTTTTTTCCGAGGATATAATCATTTAATTAACCCTTTCCCTCA
Organism: Serripes groenlandicus; assembly: GCA_031761405.1. Classification (NCBI taxonomy): domain Eukaryota; kingdom Metazoa; phylum Mollusca; class Bivalvia; order Cardiida; family Cardiidae; genus Serripes; species Serripes groenlandicus. The sequence goes on along the minus strand of JASEVX010000001.1, from coordinate 161,984,010 downwards.
TATAGACGCCGTTTGACGCCTCTGCAGCAGACGGCTTTTTGAAAACATAGTGACAAAAGAAGAAATTGCTCAAAACGAGCAATTTCTCCTTTTCTCACAATGTTTTCCACTTTAAGTCATAGGTTATCCATTCAATTATAGAGATTTTCTATTTTTTGACAAAATATGTTCAAAGTCGTCTGCTGCAGATTTGTTGTATGAGGGAAAGGGTTAAATGACACTCTTATTCATGTTTTTACATGCATTTTTCGGATGAAAACATTATTCACGACAATCATTTCTTAATCGAATTCATATCATAACAGAAAGACAAAAAACAAAATGTCGCCTAAATTAGAGATAACAATCAAAATTGGTTCATGGAGAAGGAAAAACGCTGTTTATAATTACGCCGTTATGAACCGATTAATCTAAAAGCTGGGAGAAACATTTTTCATGAAATAAAAACTTTCCTCCAAGTAGAAGAGCCGAGCCCCGGTAGCTCAGTCGGTAGCGACGCGGGCTGTCAATCCATTCGTCTTTCACCAATCGGCTGTTTAACAGTCTATGTGGAAAAGTAGCCAGTTGCTTGGAAAGTATGTCGTGTGGTGTACTTCGGTGCGAAAACCAGGAAACGCATGAGTAGGTGAACTGGTCACCGTGATATGACTGAAAAATTGTTGAAAACGGCGTTAAACCCCAAACAATCAATCAATCAACCAAGTAGAAGAAGGTATTACGTTTGTGGCAAGATAAGTATACGTCTCGTTCAAAATCTAAAAACAGCATTTGTCTATATATTGTCAATATAGAGTCAAATGCTATATTTAGATTTTAAACGAGACTGGCACCTGTGGATAAGTATCGTTTGTTTGAAATAGACCCAGTCTGTCCACAACTCTTCAACTTTATAGGTCTAAGTCCTTGGTTCATTACAGACGACACATCTATCCATTCGAACTATTTTTTCCACAACTGTCAATAATAGAATGCCACAAGGTGATGTTACACTGCTAGCGTATCGACAAAAGCTCAGCCCGAGATCACACTTCGTATATACGAAATAAGACGAATTTGGTGCAACCCTGAGTGGCGGCTTTCCCAATGTTCTCTGTACACAACCGTTTTGTCTGATATTCGCAATTCTATATTTAAAACGAAACTAAATCATCATGTTGTTAATCGAAACTAGTACCAATATATACAGAAATCAATATCATCAGTAGTTGTATCCTGGTATTTCAAATGTGCAAGGTTAAAACTATATATCGAACTATAATGACGCGTTCACACACCGAAAGTCTTTATTTATTCTGGTCATATATGAATGAAGGTATGTTTCTCCCGTGATACGGCTTCAATTTTAAATTGAGAATGTTAATGCCATTCCAAATCTCTGAACTACAAGCTTGTTGCTATGGTAACCGTCTCGTTTAAACAGAAAAAAGCGCTAGTTCATTGACAACGACGGAAATATGCTCACGTTGATAGCAAATATTGTGATTAATTAGGGAGTCGATTAGAATCTCAATTTAAAACCAGCCCATGCGTAAAAGGGTAATATAGAGTATGCGGTTGTGCCTGTACACACAACATGCACAGTCTCGCCGGGGTCTGAGCGATCAGTTGACAATTAAAGGAACCTTTGGTGTACCTTCTAGTTGAAACTTTTCATGTGACTTTCATATATATGATACACTAACACAATATAAATTAACAACATTGATGTAAGGCATTGACGAGGATGGACAATGTACGTGGATTTTTTTAAAGAAATCTGATTGTATATTCTATATAGCAGTGATGCAACAACACGTCTGATAGACATATGAGCCGTCCCGCGAGAAAACCAACATTGTGCCGCGTAGTCTAACCCGGACAAACACTTTACGCCTCCGGTGGATTTTCTGTTTCAGGAATCATTACTCGATACCTCTATCCCCCTGAGACGGAATGTGTCGGCCCGGATCAGTCTGCGCGGACTGCACAGGCTGGTCTAGGTCGATACATTACGGAGAGAACATAACGTGGGATTTCTCGCGGGTCGGCTCGTATTATAAACGAGTGGAACATGTTTAGACCGACAGTATAGACATCTTCTCTTACTCTCCCCTGTTGTTGAATACAGCATATACTAGGGCACAACAATCCGGCATGGTCGACGCCTTGTCTGCTCATTCTGCTATACGTTCTTGTCATTGCTATTTCTAAGCACGCAACTTTTGAATTTGAATTAACTTCAGCCTAATTGATGGCGAAATGGGATTACATACAGGACGTTATAATACATCAGTCTTATATTTATCAGCATTTCAGTACGAGTTATAGCCCTTTAATTATTAACGGACTTGAGCATGTTTTGTCTCATTATTCATTGGCAGAAGTAATATAATTTTTGAAAGAGACAACAGAGGAAATGTCCATATTATCAGTTTGTGAATGGTTGTCATTTTGTATTTAATAGTTTGGGGGGGGGGGGGGGGGTGGGGGGGGGGGGGGGGGGGTTTAAATCAATCGGTTTTAAAATGCTATATCTCTTATCTATATGCACAGTCAAGTATATTCATAACGTTCCAACTTTCCCTTTTTAACAAAGACATTTTAAGTTAATTAACTTTATAATTGTACTATAGATCATATTATCTTGAAGGAGAGTACGTCAATTTAATGTCAAAGCGTCATTTTCACTTATGTTAATTTAAAAGAGATCATTATTTCAACAATCATTCCCCATTTTAGATGAGTTCCGTGATTCTATCGCAAGACGGTAGTTTTTTTTTTGGCTTCATTCACTCAATATATATAATCACATTACCAAACGGCATTAGTTTTTTAGACTTCGGATGAATGGCTTATTTGAAATTTTCTGTCAAATGGTGATGTATATATGTCATACGTGACTCCTGTGTTTTTATCGTTTCATTCTAAGTCACGTTTAAAATAACAAAATCCCTCAAGGTGAAAATACACCAATGTTATCGTGTGAAACAAGCCTGGCGACAGATACGCCGTAACAACAACCCCGATGATATTCATAACCTCATCGCAAACTGATCGCACATTAATCGGTTGATGCCTGGCCGAAATCCGGCCGGGTATCACACATATCGGGCGAGCGCCGGGCCAAATTCGCCACTCAGAGCCCGGCCGGAAATCGGGCAGACATTGATCGGGGACAGGCCGGCGACCGGCCGACCACCGACTGTGGCTCGCAGGTTATAAAAGCCGGCTCATCGCATCATTCAGAAGTGTGTGAAGTTGGCAGAGCATTAGACGTTAGACATTAGACATTCAAAAAAAAAAAAATCGAATGTCTAATTAGACATTAGACATTCGATTAGACATTTATAAAAGTCGCAAATTTTAAATATCGAATGTCTAATTCGACATTAGACATTCGATTAGACATTCGCAAATTACAAGATCTATAACCCAAATTCATCGGAGGTCATTGTACATTCAAAAAACGAATGTCTAATTTGTCAGTTAGACATTAGACATTCGATTGGACATTCGTTTACCTGATATGACCCATATTCGATCATGGACTAGTTTCATGCTCAAATTAAAAATGCAGCCTCCAGAGTGTTAACAAGATTTCCCTTCAATTTGGCCTAGTGGCCTAGTTTCTGACCCAATATGACCCATATTAGCACTTGACTCAGATATCATTAAGACAAACATTCTGACGAGAATGCCCTTGATACCTCCAGATGGTTTGCGGGCACCTGTACAGCGCGATCGGGTCGCCCGGTTGACGGAAAGGTTGGCGTGTGCACGCTACCGCTATAACTTAGCTCTTAGTGCATTGACGGCTGAAGAGGAGAGGTATCGTCTCATGCACTGCCACTCTCCCTCTCTTGTGGGTACTACCCTCTCCTTCTCCATCAGTCCTTCCTTCCTTTCCATGGCATATTGTAGTACTGTTATTTGACATTTGTGTGATAAACTGTGTGTCAAATTGTTACATTCTGTGAATTGCGCGATTGCATAATCTACTGAATGATAAGTGTGTGAAGTTGGCAGAGCATTAGACGTTAGACATTAGACATTCCAAAAAAAATATTCGAATGTCTAATTAGACATTAGACAATCGATTAGACATTCGTTAATTTTGATTATCGAATGTCTAATTAGACATTAGACATTCGATTAGACATTCAGAAAAGTCGCAAATTTTAAAAATCGAATGTCTAATTCGACATTAGACATTCGATTAGACATTCGCAAATTACAAGATCTATAACCCAAATTCGTCGGAGGTCATTGTACATTCAAAAAACGAATGTCTACTTGGTCAGTTAGACATTAGACATTTGATTAGACATTCGCAAATTACAAGATCTATAACCCAAATTCGTCGGAGGTCATTGTACATTCAAAAAACGAATGTCTAATTGGTCAGTTAGACATTCCATTAGACATTCGCAAATTACAAGATCTATAACCCAAATTCGTCGGAGGTCATTGTACATGCAAAAAACGAATGTCTAATTGGTCAGTTAGACATTAGACATTCGATTAGACATTCGCGAATTACGATCATTAGGTTCCAAATTCGTCGTAGGTCAACGTACATTCAAAAAACGAATGTCTAATTGGTCAGTTAGACATTAGACATTCGATTAGACATTCGCAAATTAAGGGATTTAGGTACCAAATTCGTTGGAGGTCATTGTACATGCAAAAAAACGAATGTCTAATTGGTCAGTTAGACATTAGACATTCGATTAGACATTCGCAAATTAACAAACTTAGTTTTCAAATTCCTCGGAGGTCATTGTACATTCAAAAACGAATGTCTAATTGGTCAGTTAGACATTAGACATTCGATTAGACATTCGCAAATTACAAGATCTTTAACCCAAATTCGTCGGAGGTCATTGTACATTCAAAAAACGAATGTCTAATTGGTCAGTTAGACATTAGACATTCGATTAGACATTCGAAAATTACAAGATCTATAACCCAAATTCGTCGGAGGTCATTGTATATTCAAAAAACGAATGTCTAATTGGTCAGTTAGACATTAGACATTCGATTAGACATTCGCAAATTACAAGATCTATAACCAAAATTCGTCGGAGGTCATTATACATGCAAAAAACGAATGTCTAATTGGTCAGTTAGACATTAGACATTCGATTAGACATTCGCAAATTAAGGGATTTAGGTACCAAATTCTTCGGAGGTCATTATACATGCATCGATATCTCGAACGTTTCGATATCTCGGACTTTACGATATCTCAAACGATATCTTGAACTTTTCGAGATCTCGAACTTTTCGATATCTCGAACTTTTCGATATTTCCTTTCCGATATCTCGAACGATATCTCGAACTTTTCGATATTTCTAATTTTTCGATATCTCGGACTTTACGATATCTCGAACGATATTTTGAACTTTTCGATATCACGAACTTTTGGAAAAGTTCGAGATATCGACAAGTGCGAGATATCGAAAAGTTCAAGATATCGTTCGAACTTTTCGATATCTCGTACGATATCTCGAACTTTTCGATATCTCGAAAAGTTCCAAGATATCGTTCGAGATATCGGAAAGTCCGAGATATCGGAAAGTCCGAGATATCGAAAAATTCGAAATATCGAAAAGTTCGAGATATCGTTCGAGATATCGAAAAGTTCGAAATATCGGAAAGTTCGAGATATCGAAAAGTTCAAGATATCGTTCGAGATATCGTAAAGTTCGAGATATCGATATGTTCGAGATATCGAAAAGTTCGAGATATCGAAAGGTTCGAGATATCGATATGTTCGATTTGTCAATATGTTCAAGTTAAAGACATTCGTTTTATCAATGTATTCGAGATATCGATGTGTTCGAGTTATCGGTATGTTCGAGATATCGATATGTTCGAGTTATCAATATGTTCAAGTTATTAATTGACCAATAAGACATTCGTTGTTTGCGTGTACAATGACCTCCGACGAATTTGGTACCTAAATCTCTTAATTTTCGAATGTCTAATCGAATGTCTAATGTCTAACTGACCAATTAGACATTCGTTTTTTTAATGTACATTGATCTCTGATGAATTTGGTACCTAAATCTCTTAATTTGCGAATGTCTAATCGAATGTCTAATGTCTAACTGACCAATTAGACATTCGTTTTTTAATGTACATTGATCTCTGACGAAATTGGTACCTTAATCTCTTAATTTGCGAATGTCTAATCGAATGTCTAATGTCTAACTGACCAATTAGACATTCGTTTTTTGCATGTACAATGACCTCCGACGAATTTGGTACCTAAATCTGTTAATTTGCGAATGTCTAATCGAATGTCTTATGTCTAACTGACCAATTAGACATTCGGTTTTTTAATGTACAATGATCTCTGACGAATTTTGAACCTAAGTATAGTAATTTGCGAATGTCTAATCGAATGTCTAATGTCTAACTGACCAATTAGACATTCGTTTTTTGATTGTACGTTGACCTACGACGAATTTGGTACCTAAATCCCTTAATTTGCGAATGTCTAATCGAATGTCTAATGTCTAACTGACCAATTAGACATTCGTTGTTTGCATGTATAATGACCTCCGACGAATTTGGTACCTAAATCCCTTAATTTGCGAATGTCTAATCGAATGTCTAATGTCTAACTGACCAATTAGACATTCTTTTTTTTTAATATACAATGACCTCCGACGAATTTGGGTTATAGATCTTGTAATTTGCGAATGTCTAATCGAATGTCTAATGTCTAACTGACCAATTAGACATTCGTTTTATGAATGTACAATGATCTCTGACGAATTTGGAACCTAAGCATAGTAATTTGCGAATGTCTAATCGAATGTCTAATGTCTAACTGATCAATTAGACATTCGTGTTTTGCATGTACAATGACCTCCGACGAAGTTGGTACCTAAATCTCTTAATTTCCGAATGTCTAATCGAATGTCTAATGTCTAACTGACCTACAACGAATTTGGAACCTAATGATCGTAATTCGCGAATGTCTAATCGAATATCTAATGTCTAACTGACCAATTAGACATTCGTTTTTTTCATGTACAATGACCTCCGACGAATTTGGGTTATAGATCTTGTAATTTGCGAATGTCTAATGGAATGTCTAACTGACCAATTAGACATTCGTTTTTTGAATGTACAATGACCTCCGACGAATTTGGGTTATAGATCTTGTAATTTGCGAATGTCTAATCAAATGTCTAATGTCTAACTGACCAAGTAGACATTCGTTTTTTGAATGTACAATGACCTCCGACGAATTTGGGTTATAGATCTTGTAATTTGCGAATGTCTAATCGAATGTCTAATGTCGAATTAGACATTCGATTTTTAAAATTTGCGACTTTTCTGAATGTCTAATCGAATGTCTAATGTCTAATTAGACATTCGATAATCAAAATTAACGAATGTCTAATCGATTGTCTAATGTCTAATTAGACATTCGAATATTTTTTTTGGAATGTCTAATGTCTAACGTCTAATGCTCTGCCAACTTCACACACTTATCATTCAGTAGATTATGCAATCGCGCAATTCACAGAATGTAACAATTTGACACACAGTTTATCACACAAATGTCAAATAACAGTACTACAATATGCCATGGAAAGGAAGGAAGGACTGATGGAGAAGGAGAGGGTAGTACCCACAAGAGAGGGAGAGTGGCAGTGCATGAGACGATACCTCTCCTCTTCAGCCGTCAATGCACTAAGAGCTAAGTTATAGCGGTAGCGTGCACACGCCAACCTTTCCGTCAACCGGGCGACCCGATCGCGCTGTACAGGTGCCCGCAAACCATCTGGAGGTATCAAGGGCATTCTCGTCAGAATGTTTGTCTTAATGATATCTGAGTCAAGTGCTAATATGGGTCATATTGGGTCAGAAACTAGGCCACTAGGCCAAATTGAAGGGAAATCTTGTTAACACTCTGGAGGCTGCATTTTTAATTTGAGCATGAAACTAGTCCATGATCGAATATGGGTCATATCAGGTAAACAAAAATAGGTCACTAGGCCAAATGAAAGAAAATCTTGATAACAGTCTGGAGGTTACATTTTGAAACTTTGTCAGAATAATTGTCTTGATGAGTTTTACATTGTTCAAACACTTTCACCCAGTCTAGTACATGGTTTAGATAATTATTTCTACTTGATGGAAGTTGATTTAATATTGACATATTTCTCAATATAATAAGGCAGACACTTCAAAATATTCTGCCTAAACCTGCTGTCAAATTTTCATTAAATGTGTATACTTGTGAGCTCTTGCACTCAGGTGAGCGATATAGCCAATAAGGTCCTCCTATTTTCAAATTGGCAGTTTCGTAATATTTACTATTTGTTATATGATCTTTCAAATTCTTAACAATAAATACATAAACCATAAGCTGCAATTGTTATTTCCTTTCACATGTTCCGTACTTATCGAATCCGTGACCTAGATGCGGGCGCTTTACCAATACCCCATCGAGGAGATATGTCCGTAATGAAGGCTGTCACATAAATAATAATACGATATAGGACTGTCACATACCATCGAGGTCACGTTATTGTCTATCTTGATTTGGCAAGCAAATGGAATACAGAAATGAAATAGTTTATATACATATACATTCAATTCATTTCTTAAACGCAAACAAAACTAAGAAGTGCTGAATCAGTTAAACTAGAGATCGTTAATCAATATCGTTATCAATATATAATGTTTGTGTTATTATGTTTCACAACAAAATATTTATTTCGCCATCTAGGTCACCGCCCAATACTACGATATAATTTGATACGTTTAAACAACACAGACTGATAAAATAAATTATAACACTGACATGTGATGCTGAGTTATGAAAAAACTCGCTTCTTAGTTTGAATGCGCCCTGGATGAATTTTACAGAATTGCAGACTTCAGACTGATTATTTGTATTTCACAAAGTCAACAATATCTTTCCAAGTGCGAGAATGTGATAACACAATTCATAATTACCCTCTATTAATTCATGATGCATTTTAATATTTCAAAAATAAGACAAGAGCAGATTTAGAGAATGATTTACATTGTATAAACGAGGTCATATTATCTGTTTATTTCGAAGCTTAGATGAAGGTTTGTCCTGGTAAAGGAAGTTTTCTGGCGGCATGTTTTTTATGAGAACATTTTCTAGATCATCTAAGATAGTGTGAAAGCACGACTGGAACTGTGATGGTAACAGGTTGTCATGGAAACATCTCTCACACATAATTTATATAACGACATTTGTCACGATCATCGACATTTAGTTATTTGGCCTAAAAGTATTTTGTCTTTGTATTTGCAAACGATCTTGCTGTTTACATATGTTTCTGGAACAAAAACACGAAGAATACAAAGGAAATACCCCTGAGCTAATAGTACTTAAGTGCCTATTTTGCTTTGGTTCAAGTGCATATATCGGAATTCGGTGGGTAGTTTATATTATATTTGTCCATTGCCTGGTGCTTTTATATGAAGAATATCGAAGGGCTTTGAAACTACTAATACTTTGACTTTGAAACGATTTATCACCATAAATGTCTTCCCTTTCCATCATCTAATCTGTTCACACAGCGTTCGTGGTGAGATTTTCCATCATTGACCGTCCGTTGTGTTCGTCTATTAACAATTGCCTTGTTATGGAAATAACATGTATGTGCATGTATGATACGTTGTAACATTTAGGGCAAGATTACATGTACATTGGCATTGCACTAGAATTGAAAAAACATTTGAAGATGAAAGGAATCTTATGATCGACTAAATTAAATTGTCTGAAATGAAAAGGAGATGGTCGATCATATATGATTGACAATCAAATTTAGAAAAAAAAAATCAGACAGACAAAAATGAATCTAACCAATGAAAAGTGAACTTTTAGGTTTGAAATGCTTTGTTTTTAGCCTCTAGTCTACGACGACGGTGTTGTTTTGACCACCTGCGTTTACGTATTAATGGGTTGCAGGCGAAGATTGATGAGTAAACCTGTTTACTAATATTTATTTAGCAATAAATTTAAAATGCTTAAAATCACAACAGGAAGCCGTATATAATTATCTAGTAATACATTTAAAATGTTTAAAATCACAACACGAAGCCGTATATAATTATGATAATACTTTATGTCGATGATAACATAAAACATACTTTTAACGTAATATTGACCTGATAATTAACTTAAAAGTAAATATATATCTTGTAGTGGCATCGATCTGTAATTTAAGCTCGGTAACTCAGTTGGAAGAGCAACCGTCTGTCAATGCAAGCGTTGTGGTTTCGAAGCTCAGCTATGTCAAAATTGTTTCTGACAACTGTCAAAAGTATATCAAGGCGGAGTACGCGGGTGACTGAGAGTGAGTGATGCTTGCTGAGACTGAGTGATGGCGGCTGAGACTTTGTGATGGTAACTCAGTGAGAGTGACTGAAACTTAGTTATGGTGGCTGACACTAAGTGATGGTGTCTGAGACTGATTGATGGTGGCTAAGACTGAGTGATGGTGGCTGACTCTTAGTGATGGTGACTTGGTGAAAGCGGCAGACATTTATTCATAGTCGCTGACAATGAGTGAGGGTGGGTACGACTTAATGGTGGTTGCTTAGACTGAGTGTTGGTGGCTGAGACTTTGTGATGGTAACTGAGTGAGAGTGCCTGAAACTTAGTGATGGCGGGTGGTACTGAGTGATAGATGCTGAGAATAATAGACGGTGGCTAAGTCTTAGTGATGTGGACTGAGTGAGAGTTGCTGAGACTGAGTGATAGTTAGACTTTGAGGGTGGCCGGAATTGAGTGCTTGTGTCTGAGACTTATTGATGGTGTCTGAGACTGAGTGATGGTGGCTGAGATTCAGTGATTGTGACTGAGTGAGAGTTACTGATATTTAGTGATGGTGGCTTAGTGAGAGTGGCTGAGACTTAATGAAGGTGGATGGGACTGAATGATGGCGGCTGAGAGAATATGGCTGAGACTTAGTGAGAGTGGCTGACACTGAGTGATAGTGGCTGAGTGAGAATGGCTGAGTGAGAGTGGCTGAGATATCTAGAGTTTGGAAAGAATTTATTTAAAGCAGGTTTGAAATAAATGTGTGAAAAGTTGCTCCTTTGTCAACATTGGCTTCATTTTCCACAATATTTTCAATATTGGTCTGTTACAGTATCTTTTATGGAAAGGGATAAGCTATCATGGAAACGATTTAACACTTTCCCGCTTTCAGACGCTTTTTGACGTTTATGCAACAGACGACATTTGAAAACATCGTGACTAAAGGAGAGATAGCTTATCGTAGGCAATTTCTACTTTTGCTACAATGTTTTCAAATCCTTTCAATAATTAGAATGTTATTTACAGTGGAGTTAAAATGCATTCTAAGTCGTCTGTTGTAGACGTGTTGGGGTCACAGTACGATCGCCGTTTCAAATCAAACTGACATTGAGGTCAAACATAGTTCAGACTGTGTTTCACTTATTGGAACTCTTTTGACTCATTAATACAAGCCGGTGAATGTTGCGTTATGCTAGGAATGGAAAAATCCCCTATCCCAAAAACTAAAAGAGTCCGTCAAGACGAGTGGCCAGTAAACGGAATTTAGACCGGAAGTCCAAGTGTGTATGCCCGCTATCGGCTGACATGGTGGAGAACCCTTGGGTTGGGTATATTTCCTAGACTATACCTGGTTTGTCTCCCAGTATGTATTTTCTTGGTGCGATATAATTCAAAACAAGAGAAAGTTGATGCAAGGCATCAATGTCGCCGGAAAAGACTGCATTGATTTATTTATGTATTCTTGACTTTCCTTAGTCTATTCAAACATTAGGAACGTTGAAATGAAAACATTTGTTTATAAATTTTATATTCATACCTATACATTAGGGTATCTATAAAAAATTAACGAAATGTGTACACATTTATCTTGGCTTAAATTTAATTTTGCTGTTACTTATTTAAATAATAGTATTCATTCATATAATTTCAATGTTTGTCAATCTTATTCGAATCACAAGGTAAATATCCTGGTATTGCTTTAAAGGGAGGTAATTTAAAGTAAACAAAAGTCTTCAAAAGGAGAAATATATCAGCATTACCGTCTACAGTTTAAATTGTTCTATTGTTTGTGGATTTAAAAATGTTCTTTTTTTCTTATTTCTACATGTACAACGAAATATTGCGGCTTCTCTTTGACGCTTTGCGTCAAACATTCGTCTTGTACTTGTCTAAAATAAAATAATATCACTCGCTTTTTCATATCGAAATGCGCATGCGCGAAAATCGATGTTAAAGGTCACGAAACAACACAACAGAATAGGGTCTATATTTAGATTAGAAACAGTTCCTACTTTAGATATTCATGGATTAACATTATTAAATGAATTCTACACAAATCAAGACATCTCTTTGAACATGAAAACAACATTTAGTAAGTTAAAATTGCTATTAAAAGGAGAATCCGAAATTGACCTCAATGATGACACATAAGAATCTGCATTAGGGGGTGTTGGTTCACGTCTTGAAGGGACCACTTTTGTCTTCGTAAATAAGACAAAAAACTTAAATGCGATTGAAATAAAAAAAAAATGCAAACATTAAAAAATCGGAATATTTATTTCATTTTAGATGTGTCATTTATTAGTGTTCGTAAACAACCACAATTGTAATATGTTCAAATCATCTAGATTTGTTTCTTTCTAATAATAATCCCCCCTCCCATGTGATTTCAGAAAAGCTATTAAAAATAGAAGTCGCGGGCTTCTGCCCGGCGACTAATAATGTTAAAATACGGCGTAGCATTCGAATTAAAGTGAGTCGAGTATGACATTTGATATACTGAGTTAAATATATCAAAATAAAAAACACTCTATAATTCAATATTTCGACCATATGCATTCTTCAGGTCATGTTCAATACTTTTAAGGTAGAACCAACATAGTGTGTGACTTTTTGTTAATTTTAACTTGAAGATGGCCTATGGCCGAACAAGTGAATTATAGAATGTTTTTATCTTTATCTATATGTTTTAATTCCGTATGGAATAGAACTTTATTATACTTAGCTAAAGTTCCGTTCTCTTTCTCTCCGATAACAATGACACTAATAAGGCAAAGGTTTAGTTTCTGACAACACTACATAGGCGTCAGTGATCTGTTCGTTACATCACCGACATGACTAATCCTTGCCCACGTCTTGGTGACGCGTTTGAAGCAGACGACTTTTGAAACAATTTTTTTAATATTTAAACTTGCATTCATAGAGATTTTCGAGTATTTCAGCTTCTTTTAAAGTCATCTGCTGCAGATATTGTTCTATTTCGGAAAGGAAAAGTTCGTTCTGTAAAGACATGTGTGTTACAGGATCAACGTTTCTGTTATAGGTCAAGGATTAGAAATTTAATTCCCTTCTTATTTCAATGCAAATCAACAATTTTCAGCCCCAAATTGTCACTCTTGCTTAAGTTTTCCCTAACTCTTTCAGGGTCAAAGGCAATATTGAGCTTTTTGCAAACAATACAGATTCAGGTGAGTCAGCTCTCACCTGAAATCTGCATTGTTTGGCTGTGAATTTTAAAACTATTCCAAAAATCCTATAACATGAAAATAGAGTCGTCCGAGTTTGAACGTGGAAGAGTCTACTTTAAACAACTCGGCGTTGAAAGGGTTAAGCTAATAAATGGAGGAGGGGGTAATAAATTATGCAAGAAAGAAATACCTCCCGTCATGTTGCATACGATCGGTCTAGGCCAAAACGGGTTTTCCACACACTTTATTTTCGATATAAGACGAGTTCAAAATACAAAGATTGATCAAAGCAAAAGTGCACCATATACGTATTTACAATGAATTTTAAATTCATTGTCACAACCTTGGCGCTCGGGGTTTCGGGGTTAACAGTACGACTTACTGGCTCGTGTCAGGATTTATAAATGGACCAGCAGTACTGGTAACTTACCTTGGAAACGCCGCCGTGACATAACTGAAAAAGTGTTGAAAGCGGCGTAAATCACCAAACAATTAATCATTGTAACATATTCAATGCTGTCCGTTTCTTTAACCCTTTCAGCGCCGAATTGTTTAAAGTAGACTCTTCCATGTTCGAACTCGGACGACTCTATGTTCATGTTATAGGATTTTTGGAATATTTTTATAGCTCACAGCCAAACAATGCATATTTCAGGTGAGACAGCTCGTTACGAGCTGACTCACCTGAATCTGTATTGTTTGCAAAAAGCTCAATATTGCCTTTGGCGCTGAAAGAGTTAAGGTCTTTATACGGACTATTTGGCTGAGGATCAGCCAGTCTGAAGATATATAAGGTATATTCTGACCTTTATGGCGTGAAATCTGTTGATATATTGGTCTATAAACCGGCTGGGAAAAGACAAGAAATCCCTGCATATTAAGGTTACCGTATGTCGGCGTCTTACATACTAATATAAACTCTTCAAATACAATCACGACCCCATGAAAGCCTGCAATTTGTCATCGAGTATTGGAAACCTCGGCGGATTTAATGTCCGCCAATGCATTAAATTAGAAAGACAGCAAGAACTCGTGATAGTACTATAAATAGTAACGTGTTGCTGTATAGGCGGTTGACGGCGTTAGTGAACGGGGGTGACTGTATGCCTGTCACAGCAGTTGATACTGGCGATTTATAATAGTTAATAAAAACAATATATTATTGATATTTAGGATGCTTTGGGACATACACTGGTAAGAATAATATTACAATAGTTCACATATATTTTTCGTGGTTGCTCTGTATTTTCGTACGTGTTATTACAGCTTTAAAGGAAAACAACACATACACGAGAAATTCATATCTTTAAATCGTTCAAGGTTGAGAAGAGTAAGAGTTTATGTAAAATGAAAACACTTGTATGATTGTATTATATTACTTTGACCTGATTATGATATGTTTGTAAATATATATTATCATGATGGCATTCAATGATTTTCCTGAAGAAACAAAACAATGTTTAATATTTTGAATACAAATTTATTAATGACGTGTATTCGTATAAGGCACACCTTTGCAATTATAAGTGGTGTGACTTACTGTACCGCCTCGGTGGTGTAGAGGTACTGCGTCCGTCTCGGGTGCGAGAGGTCGCTGGTACGATCCCCGGCGGGGTCATACCAAATATTTAAAAAATGGTCGTCCATGGCACTCAAGGATGGCGCTCAGGGTTGCGTGGTTAGTATTACGACCGACTTGCTGGTGTCATAATGAATGGACAAGCAGTACTGGTAACTTACCCAGGAAACGCCGTGATGTTACTGAACAAATGTGGAAGCCGCGTTAGACACCAAACAATGAAAGTAACCTTACATTTATACAAAATATGTTGAAACTTCTGCAAATATTTCAAATATTGGCAACAAAGTAAGTAATAAATAGTTCAAATCTATTTTGGCAGTAAATGTTGCAAAACAGCCAATATAAAGTCAACCCAGTAAAAATGAAGCATAAACGATCAATATTTAGTTTATTGTACTGGAAAGTGAAATTATTGCCCTTACTTTATCCCAGAATTATTATTCTAATATTTTAAGACAACTTTTGAACAGTTTCAAGACTATACTATCCATAATCTGGGGTTGATGAGAGCAAACGAGCGTCATTGTGATAAAACCAACCGTTAAGCATGTGTGACTATTGTAGACCCAGATCATCCAGTCTAATCTGGTTCTAAACTCTTCACCAATAAGACATAAAAAGGCTTCAAAAACTTTGGATTATTATCGTGATGTTCAGGCAGGTATTTTTCTACGCGTTAAGTAAGTACGATAAGGTCGGTTTTCCTGGAGCACCGCTCAAATAAAAGATGACTTAGGATTAGTGATCATCAACATGAAACATTCAGTGTTATGTAGAGGATATGAAGCTGTCCTGCAAGAAAACCAACATTGTGGACTCTGCGTAAAGCATCGACCTGGATCAGCTTAAGCATGCCGCGCAGGCTAACCCGGACAGACAATATCAGTTCTTTGGATATTCTATTTCAAACATCATTACTCTATACCCCTGAGACGGGATCTGTCGGCCCGGATTTGACTCCACGGACTCAGCAGGCTGATCTGGATCGTTACATAACGCAGAGGCTATAATGTTGATGTTCACGCAGAACGGCTCATGTGTGATTTGAGTGAGCATCAAATGTAATATTGTGTTGAGTGACAATACAATACGAGAGCAATAGCTTTTACTATTGTTACGACCGTAAGTGAATTTCGATCTTGCATCTGAACCAACAACTATACTGTGTATTGTACGGTTGGTTAAAGAAAGAGTACATAGGGGAAAATCTCATTTGGCAAGGTTATAATTCGTTCATATGTAACTTTCTGGAATTACGCTACTCCGCGACGGGGGCCGTCATTTTTGTGGCGATTGGTTGACAATCGCCACAGTGCTACCAAAACAACAACAACGAAAAAAAAATTATATAGTCGGTTTTGAACAGTCGGTTGGATATTTCTGCAAAGGCAATTTACTCACTTCCGTTAAACCGCCATATATATATATAGTTCCATCAATGATGCAGGCACACGATTAATAATGATAATGTTAGTGCTACTTTGATACCGGATTGGTACTAATATTTGAGATTTACCGAGAAAATATCTAAATAGAGTTAAACTATTTACATATTAGCTTTCTTCATGTTTGGGCAGATAATAAATATCATCGCGCGTCTTGGGTACGGTATGCAGAGCTGTGTCTCGTTCTATTTTTACTGTAGTCAACCGTAACCTTTTGACCTTTAACCTGATTCGGCCTGAGGGTAAAATATTACCGTGTTTACAGGAATTGGTTGTACTCTGAAAGCACCTCGCCAAAATAAAACGGCCAATTAACTTCTTTTGTAATTTCTGAAAATACCTACGAGTTTAACAATTATGGTCCGTAAAAAGTGCTTATTTCGTACCTGGTCCCGTTTTCAATAACATTGCAACATTATAGAGTGGCATAGGCTAAAACGCAAATAAATAAATAAAGTCGGCTCACGAAAACAACATGACTGTCACAAAAACAACGTTTTATTTGACAATAAATCACATGTATTCATAAGTTTTCTAATTATTTACTTAAAAGCATGTGCACAAACATATAACGATGAATTTTAAAAGTATGTAATAGTTTTTTTTTGTACTAATTACGCGAAATAGAAAAATTAGTGAGTGGCGTAGGCTAAAACGCATATAAATAAATAAAATCGGCTCACGAAAACAACTCGGCTGCCGCGAAAACAACTTTGCTTACGACTTTTAATCCCATATTACCATATTTTGGTTGTTACGAAAACAACTTTTTATAGTTGTATGTCTTCATAATTTTTGAATTAGGAACAAATGATTGATTAACATTTTTTTAGAAAAGATATTGTCCTACGAAAATGACATTTTCTCACAACGTTTTCAACTCTTACAGTGTTCTATCAGCGATCATTTTCTCACAATGTTTTCAACTCTTCACTATTCTATCATTATTTTCTCACAATGTTTTCAACTCTTCACTATTCTATCATCATTTTCTCACAATGTTTTCAACTCTTACAACTGTTCTTCTCACAATGTTTTCAACTCTTCACTATTATATCATCATTTTCTCACACTGTTTTCAACTCTTCACTATTCTGTCATCATTTTCTCACAATGTTTTCAACTCTTCACTATTCTATCATCATTTTCTCACAATGTTTTCAACTCTTACAACTGTTCTATCTTACATTGTGATAAAATGAGAAATTTCTCATTTTCTCACAATGTTTTCAACTCATACAAATGCTATATCTTATATTGTGATAAAATGAGAAATTTCACATTTTCTCACAATGTTTTCAAGTCATACAAATGCTATATCTTACATTGTGATAAAATGAGAAATTTCACATTTTATCACAATGTTTTCAACTCATACATATTCTCACAATGTTCCAACTCTATCAACAAACAATAGCCGGTGTGTAGAACACCCGGTGAGACCTTTATGAGTCATATTAAAAGTTGTTTTCGGTATCTAGCTATACCGACCTAAAAACGGGAAGCTGGAATTTTATCAAATCTGGAAATTCTGAAAGGTTTTTATAAATATTATAAACGCTTTGTAGTTGTTGCAATATATGAATACGATCGCCACTACAGTGCCATTGGCGCTTTGATTGAATAGCGGTCTTGCAAAAAACCTGGATTGAAAATTTACGTTATTGATATTTCTGTAGACAAAATACGAGACTTTATATGCCATCAGTCTGGGTCGTAAAAATACCAATATCTCTCAAGTTCGAAATAATTATGTGCGTTACAACATTAAATCCATGTCGTCGTCAAAATGAGGTAAAATCGATTCCTGCTGAAACGTATTTCACTGATTTAGATTTTTAAAAAGTCGCCGTTCACAATAATGAATAGATTTCTCACGTGCTTAGAGAATACCCTTATACACTTAGAGATTGGCGAGTACTAGTTAAAAGCTGTATTTTAATTGATTCAATCGGATAACCAGTATCCCCAGTGCTGGGTGTGTAAGGAATACCTTAGTTTGCCCTTGTTTCAAACGTTGGTATATTTTATTCAGGTGTAGTAAACGGTTATTCTTTTCCCACATGTAGACGAATATTGACGTATCATCAGCAGAGGAATTTTGAAAATATTGAGATAAAAGAGGAAATTGCTTATAATGAGCTACTTCCCTTTTCCCACTATGTTTTCAACTCCGTTTAATAATACCATTCTAATTTATGTGTATTCTGCACACTTTTGCCAAAATGTTTTCAAAAGCGTCTACTGCCAAATTGATGTAAGTGGGAAAGGGGTTAAACGAAATTGATTAATCGTAGGTAGAATAACGGTATTGATGAACGCAATAGTAACGTAAACGTGTCAGTCGTTCCCGTATATGTGATGAGGTTCAATATTGGGTCATGTCGGGTCAAAAATCTAGGTTATGCAGCCATATTTAAGTGAATACGTGTGCCGCCATTTCGAACTTGAAAACGTGTCTTTCTGATACCTATGCCAAGTTCAAATACGGTTCATATCCTGTCAAAACCTTCGTCACTAGGTCAAGTTTAGGAAATTATTGTGAAAACTCTAGAGACCGATAACATTGAAACTTTGATGTGTGTGGAGTTGGCTCTGTGATCGGTCATCGGTCATCAGTGTTCTTCTCCCGTGACAGCGTTCCACTCCCGTGACAAAAACAGGAACGCCGACCTGGTACAGTGAGCTCGGCCATCGGTGTTCGTATTTATATAGCAATTTGAACGCCGACCTGGAATATCGAGTTCGAATTTATATAGCAATCTGAACGCCGACCTGGAATATCGAGCTCGGCCATCGGTGTTTCACCCCCGTGACAGCGTTCCACTCCCGTGACATACCCGGAACGCCGACCTGGAACACCAAAAGCATCCACTGGTGTTCGAATTTATATAGCAATGTGTACGTCGACCTGGAATACCGAGCTCGGCCATCGGTGTTCCACTCCCGTGACAACGTTCCACTCCCGTGACAAAGGCCGGAACGCCGACCTGGAACACCGAACTCGGCCGACGGTGTTCGAATTTATATAGCAATCTGAAGACCGACCTGGAATATCAAGCTCGACCATCAGTGTTCTACTCCCGTGACAGCGTTCCACTCCCGTGACAAGAGCCGGAGCGCCGACTTGGAACACCGAGCTCGGCCATCTGTGTTCGAATTTATATAGTAATCTGAACGCCGACCTGGATTATCGAACTTGGCCATCGGTGTTCCACTCACGTGACAGCGTTCCACTCCCGTGACATACCCGGAACGC
This sequence comes from Serripes groenlandicus, assembly GCA_031761405.1. Classification (NCBI taxonomy): domain Eukaryota; kingdom Metazoa; phylum Mollusca; class Bivalvia; order Cardiida; family Cardiidae; genus Serripes; species Serripes groenlandicus. Next base: position 161,964,226 of record JASEVX010000001.1, on the reverse strand, counting down.
CGACCTGAAACATCGAGCTCGGCCATCGGTGTTCGAATTTATATAGGAATTTGTACGCCGACCTGGAATACCGAGCTCGGCCATCGGTGTTCCACTCCCGTGACCGCGTTCCACTCCCGTGACAAAAGCCGGAACGCCGACCTGGAACACCGAGCTCGGCCATCGATGTTCGAATTTATATAGCAATCTGAACGCCGACCTGGAATATCGAGTTCGGCCATCACTGTTCCACTCCCGTTACATACCCGGAACGCCGATCTGGAATTCCGAGCTCGGCCATCGGTGTTCGAATTTATATAGCAATTTGATAGCCGACCTCGCACACCGAGCTCGGCCATCGGCATTGTTTTCAAAAGTTGCCTGCTGCAGATGCATCAGAAAGCGTCTGTATATTTTTCAACAATATGTCGTATATGCTGATTATCTATACTACAAACACATTTCGACCTGTATTGCAATATATTGCGTATCGCTAGTCCCGTATTGTAATACGTATCATATCGTTATTAACTGCCTGGCAATACACAGCCCTACCTGGTGAACTGAGCTCGGTCATCGGTTTTCGAATCTTTGTAACTGTCACGGGAATGGAACGCTTGCAGAGAGCCTGCGTCTGCGTCCGGAGTTTGACGTCACGGGAGTGGAACACGGCCTGATACGTGGCTGTTGGACGGTGTTGTCGAGAGAATGGAACGCTTGCAGAAAGCCTGCCTCTGCGGCCGGAGTTTGACACGGAAGTGGAACGGCCTGATACGTGGCTGTGTGCCCGTTGTTGTCACAGGAATATAACGCTTGCAGAGAGTCTGTGTCCGGGATTTGCCACTCCTTTGCCACGGGAGTGGAACGGTTCGATAAAAGTATGTGTGCCCAGAGTTTGTCACGGGAGTTAAACGGCCCGGGACTAGGCTGTATGCCCAGTGTTGTCACGGGAATAGAACGCTTGCAGCGAGTCTGCCTCTGCACCCGGAGATTGTCACGTGAGTGGAACGTTCTAGCCACGTGCGTAGCCGCTGCTGCAAGGCCACAAAATATATATAGCAAACTAAAGCGCCGACCTAGCATCCCGAGCTCGGCCATCAGCATTAAAGATTTCTATAGCAATTTACACCGAGCGCGGATATCGAATATTTATTGCACACTGAACACCGACCGGGAATTCTGAGCTCAGCCATCATCATTCGATTTATTATAGCAATTGAACGGGTCTGACTGCTGCTGCAAGGCTAACTCATCGAGTGCTAATTTCCCCCTGTTTGTGTCACGGGAGTAGGAAGACCCGAGACGAGACCGTGCGAGCCCGGTTTTGTCACGGGAATGGAACGCTTGCAAGGTGCCGGCGTCTGCGCCCGATTTTTGTCACGGGAATGGGAAATCTGGCCGCTCCTGCAAGGCCATAACACCGAGTATTCCTTTGCCCCATATACGTGTCACGGGAGTGGAACGGACGGCCCGAGACGGTACCGTTCGAGCCCTGTGTTGTCACAGGAAACGAAAACTTGCAGAGAGCCTGTGTCTGCGCCCGGGATTTTGTCACGGGAGTGAAACGCTCTAGCCGCGCACGAAGCCGCTGCTGCAAAGCCACATCACAGAGTGCTAATTTCTTAACTAATTACGTGTATATTTATATATCCATGCACATTAATTGAAATAACTGAAACAGCGAGACCGTATGTCAATCGAAATATTAAATGTCGAAGGCTATGAGTAGGAAATACAAATTGATGAAAACCTATTACAACATAATTGTCCTATTAGTATATACCTATGTACTTTAAGGACAGAAAAGAAGCCAAGTGGTACAGATTCGCTCTGCGAAAATGATCCTTATAGCATTTCGGAAAAGGTGTCAATCGGTGCATCCTTGCTACTGGTATATCATTCCAATGTGTACTGCTTCACAGAAGTTACTTTAAAACTAATGCGAGTGTTTACGACAAGTGTAGATCCAGATTACACAGCGCAGGCTGATGTGGATCGAGATGTTTTTTTGTCTTAGACTGGTATATATATTCAAGCAATGTAGAATCGAAGCAAGTCAATATACCGGAAATTAGGTCAAACCATGATGGGGAATATGTTTATCATTTCGAAAAGCGTAATTTTTCTTTCATGGTAGTATATATAGCTGTGCCTAACTGTTAGTGATTACTTATACGTATATGTTCATCAAAATATATGTTCATCAAAATATATGTAGATCAACTACGCCTAAGCAAACATATTGAAAAACGGACATTTGCTGGCACCCCAAAAAAACACTAAAATACAAGAAATAAAACATTCAGATATTTGCATATGAGTCGGGTTCTACGAAAATCAACCTTAAGCTATTTGTAAGAAGCGAGGTTAAAGATCAGTTTGCTCATTCATGCTTATATATCTCATTACAATGTATTTTGTTAAACCAAAGGTTATTTCTTTGGAGGTTCTAAAAGTGTTCTGCAAACAGTGTAGATTCAGACAATACAGCGCTGAATAGCAGACTGACCTGACTCTAGACTTTTCACAAAGGACCTTATGTGAGATTCGCACTGCTCAAATACATTTTAACTAGAAAATGGGGTAGGCAATTCGAAAATGACTTCTCGACTATCAATCCAGCTAAGATCCAGATCAAGCTGCAGTCTGATCAAGATATTTTATATTTGCTATAAAATCTTCCTAAATGTATTCCTAAAGCCTCTTGAGAAGCGCTCTGACCAACAATCGAATTTAAAAATTAGACTTTGAAGTTTATTTCAATTACTCTCACAATCTCCGAAGGTCGGTTTTCGTGTGGCTTAACCTATATATTCATGTTAACTGATTGTGAAATAGTATACCGAACATTAATTTACATGATGTTTTCCGCCGCGTTCAAAACTGTTCTAATCATATCGCGGCAATTCTTGGGAAAGTTACCAGTACTTTTGGTCCATTTATTCTGAGACCAGCAAGGCAGTCGTAATGCTAAGCCCACAAACCTGAGCGCCTAAGAGGGAAGCAGTTATTGCCATTTTTTTAAGTATTGTGTATGCCGCGGCTGAGGATCAAACCCGCGCCGAGGTGGACGTTCTACTACTATTATAATCTCAAAAACAGCCAACCTTATTTCCATCTTCTCATTATCAAACTACCAATTCAAATCTACCGAAATATGTACGTGTTCTCCAAAAATAATAATATATAAACGAAAACTGTAAAATCTTATTAGTTCCTACAACGCAGGGAGAATATCGCTGAGCATTTAGCAAATTATGATAATTAAATTCAATCTGCGGTTTTTATCCTGTAATAATAAAACTAAAGAGCATTTAAATCACTGAAGAAAACCGCATGCATTGCAAATAAAATTGGAAATGGAAATTCCAGACTCGTATTTTTCAGACTTGTAATGTCTTTTACCTTATGATGTGCGTAACAAATCTATTATTTAAAAAAAAAAAAAAAATTGAATCATTTTTTATTTTTGAATTTTTTATTTTCTGGAGTTCAAATATGCGAAACATAATGGTAACATAAGGCTGGATGATTTGTTTAACATTGGCAAATGACTCCATTTAAACTGAATTGGAAAATCTCCGTAGATACTCGAACATAGTCGTACTTTCCGTTCCATTTCGCGAAGATTATAATAACATTCCTTATTTGAACTCTCGGCGTAAAAATTTCTAAGCATTTGTTAAACTTATAATGAAGTTATCACGCCTTAAATGTTTCTCTGATGTTCCAACAACCCTATAATTATCTTTTGTTAGTGATCTTAACCTTTTAAATGCAGATTTGTTGAATCCATGATGAATTATTTTTCTCACCCTGAAATGCATTGTATGTTTACAGCAATTTGCAGACATCCAACTCCGAAAAATGGTTTATCTACTTTGACAAGGGGCTAAAGCCCCAGGCCAAAAAGCACTATAGAGGCCGCATCTTTGGTCAAATTACGCCAAATACATCCTAAGAGCTAACTCTTTTCAATGATATATGGTGAACGCATGAGTAACACTTAGAAAATATGACAATTGAGGACTGAAACTGGTTGATTTACATGGAAACAAAGAAGGATTTTTTTTTTGATGGATTGTAACCTTTAGTTCTACATGTTTTGACGTAAGGATTTATAATGTTTTCACTATATATGTATGGAATACAAGCCCCGACCGCTGGTGGCCATGATTTTTATTCTTCTATTTTTCGGAATAATTACAAAAGTCTTTGTACATGGTCACCCAAGGAGCCTTGTTGCAAAATTATTTGAGCCGTCCCGCAAGAAAACCAACAGTGTGAACTAAGCGTAAAGTATCGACCCGAATAAGCCTAAGCATGCAGCGCAGAACTACCCGGATAGACAATTTCCGCCTCCTGTGGATTTTCAGTTTCAGGAATCATTACTCTATGTGAGGCCCTCACGGAAGATTGACTTTCATACATGTACTATGTCAAATGAGTGTCCTCTATAAATAAAGCCTTTATTATTATTATTATTATTATTATTATTATTATTATTATTATTATACCTCTACCCCCTTGTCACGGAAATGTGTCGGTCCGGACTGCGCAGGCTGATCTGGGTCGATACATTACGCAGAGGCCAGTCTGTTGGTTTTCTCGCGAATTGGGCCAATCGTATCAGTACAAGAAGACTTTTTAAGGTTACAGCATTTTCACTCTTTCTGATGCCGCAGCTACCTAAGTTCTACATGGATTTATATTATTTGAAGAATGTTGTCAGAGGACAACCTATGGCACATTCCTGTGAATTCTGAAATCGGACCAGTTGTCTCAGAGAAGACAATTTGCACAAACAACTTACGTAGGATGACCACAATATCCTCACGAACACATCGAGTTTGCAAACTAAGAACAAGGGAAATACATTATAGTAATCTGCCGACATGTCGGGGGGAATGAATACGATATCAGAAACAATACTGCTTTAAAGCAACAAAAACAGTGCTTCGGGGAAAATTCATGCTTCGTAAATGTCAAAGTAATCGTAAAGTATTATAGTGTAATCGGAGAAAGAAGACCTAACACAATAAATATAAAGAGAGTTATACATTACACACCCACACAAGATAAATGACACGTTCAAAAGTGCTTCCGCTCTACAGCTAAAGATTATAATACATGAAAAACATTCTTACCTATTGCTCTGGGAATTGATATTGTCTGGAAATAAATTTCTCGTAAATAATCTCATAACCACTCTCAGTGATCTAATTGGTCATAGTTCTTGAATATTTGGTTTCACATTTTCCTAAATAGGAGCTAGAAAGTCCAATTGTCGCAATAACACATATTTTATAAGTGATACATTGTTGATTATTTTGTTTTGAATTTTATAAGTTTCACTCAAGACATACTTCAGGCCATTCGTAAGCCAGATCAACATGTAAGAAACCTTTCACACCATTTTAAATGTTTTTGGCATGTGCTTACGAGATAGAATTAAGCCGATTGCTACTCGCCGCAATACATGGTTCTTTGGCCTTTTTAAACCAACTAAGGAGACAAAAATTACAAACATCTTACAAAGTACAGTACGTTTTGACTACAAAGCATTGCTGATGTTTTATCTAATTCTCAGCTCTTTTCAAATGCCAAACAAATTTGCCGACTCAATGTTTTAAAGGAAAGAAAAATACCAACGTACCGTTTAAAGGAAGAACCTTCATGCATACATATGTTATTGCAGATATTTCGATAAATTTGACTTATATCTAACAGACGTTTTTGTGTCATATATGCTTGAAAAACATAACAGCTTTATAAGTGATCAGTCATATAAAGACTGGTCACGTCCAACACAATATTAAATATAAAAAAAAGCTAATACTAGATAATAATGAATATGTATTTTTATAAGGGACACTACATATCAAACGTGAAAACGATTGTTTTCCTGGATGATGGATTGAGCCTTAGTTCTACGAACATCTTCTAAATAGAAGTGTGTAGTTCGATAATACTGTCTTCTTAGTAGAGTTCATGAATCATTTATGACATTTAATTTTAAATGGAAATTGCATTCCGTTCCGTTATCTTTTATCAGAGATGCATTACTTCCACTTCCACCATTAGAAACAATACGTTGTGTTTTGACAAAAAGATTTATAATGTTTCACTATATATCTGTGTAAATGGCCAGTTATGTCGGTAAGCTTATCCTGACACCAGCACACCAGTCGTAATGCTACCCCAGTAACCCTGAGCGCCAAGGACGCCAAGTCATACACTTAAGGATATTAAGTTGGTTACTTATAACAGCATCATTATGCATAGAGACCAATGCCGTGCTTAAAAGTGGGAAACCATTAGATAATTAATATAAGACCGTAACCCATTACTTTATAATGACTTTTCAAAGGTCGTCTGCTTCACAATCATCAGACGAAAAATTCAACAATCTAGAACACTGAAAAGGTTATATTGATTGATGGAGACTTGAAAAAAATGCAATAAATTGTAAAATTGCTCGTTATGAATAATTTCACTTTTTATTGCAATGTTTTCAAAAGTCATGTTCAATGTCGAATGTCGTCTGTGGGAATTAGTTACCCTGTAATCTCTTTCTTTAATGGTGTTAACAAGTCGGCACACAGTGTGTACTCAAACGTGTTTTACTCGTCGGCCATCATGGGCGACGAGTATTATTAGTAGCCGGGCAGAAGCCCGCGACTTATATTTTTAATAGGTTTTCTGAAATGACATGGGAGGACGAGTTATTATTAGAAAAAACACAAATTTAAATGACTTGAACATATTACAATTGCGTTTGTTTAAAAACACTAAGTTATGACACAACTAAAATAATTAAATATATTCCGATGTTTTAAGTATTTGCAGTTTCTTTATTTTGACTCGCGTTTATGTTTTTTTTTGTTTTATTTACGAAGACAAAACAGTCCCTATCAGACTTGCAGCAGACCGTTATGTATCAATATCGAGATAAAAATCACTTCGAATTCTCCTTTTAATAGCAATTTTAACTTACTGAATGTTATGTTCATGTTCAAAGAGATGTCTTGATTTGTGAAGAATGCATTTTATAATGTTTATCCATGTATATCTAAAATATGAACTGTTTCTAAGCTAAAACTGTTGATCACGTGACTCGCGAATACCAACCGCGTAGATCAATCTCCTTTGCAGAGAGCCTTTCTTTACACTCACTTACAAATAGTGAATTATAGGTGATTTAAAATGTTTATTTGGTTCGAAACAAAAGAAGAAAAGAACAAACTGAGATAAAACTGTTTTTTATAGAAAAATGACTTTGAACGAACACTCTCTGCGTTTAAAGAGAGTGTAAAGAACGACCACTCTGCGAAGAAGAATGTGGGTCACGAATCGGGTATTTCATAGTACACAATTATTTCGTCCTTGACAATTTTAAATGTGTCATTAGATTCCCTACAGGCATTTTGCTTCCGATCTGCATATTGTTATGCATCATTGACAAAAGGGCGCTCATCATAATATAATTTTAAAACATGAGTAGTTTGTTATTTTCATTATAAAAAAGGAAGGAAAGAATTACAATAAATTAACATGTTGTAGGGTTCAGTTTATGTTCGAAATTAAGTTTAGAATTATACAACAATTTCAATGAAATTTAACTATTTAGCTGATATTATATTTCGAGGGTGGTCTAATTTATAAATATTGGACTATATTTTAACATTTGTCAAAGTATGATATAATTAGGTTGCCAAGCTACTATAATTTTGAGAAAAAGAGAACTTATGTCTTCAGCGATTTAAACCTTTTGTCATTGTTTTAAAAGTAGATTGTTGCAAAGGTGTCCAATGTTGACTTTAATAGGGGAAAGGTAAAATGATGTGCTATTGCATGCAAATCCTAAATTGTCTGTTTTGTGGTTTTATTGATAAATAATAAAATTCAAATATTCTGACAAACATCTTGAAAAGTGTATGTGGAATTCACAATCATAAACAATGAAAGGCTTCAATTATATTTCAATGACGGACATTCACTTCATTGTCAAAAACATTTATGTTATGATACATTTTCACTTGATCCCACCCCTGTTGTTCCAATATGCCGCTCACTTGATAACTGTTTATTCAACTACTATAATGTTAGTGTTATGCATAACTGCTGTATGGATTTCCGGCGACATTGATGCGTTGCATCAACTTTCTCTTGAAACTCTTCTTGAAATTTGTATTGCAACTCCCGCGTGACAAGCGAATATGTTAACCGTTACACTAGCCGGAATCCGCCACTGTATCGAGTTATTTATGAAATCATTAAGATTCGATGAACAAGCTAGAGAATTATATATAATTGACGCGTTTTATTTTTATAAAAAACAGCCATCATTAAAATAATTGATTCTCTGTTGGTAGTATATTTTATCACTGGAACTTGACTTCTTATTCCGTCTTCTGGGGTTGTCATGGTTAATTTCGTTTAAGAATCTGATGTATTTACGCAGGAATCTAGAATGAAATATACTATAATATTTAGATTCCTAATTAACGTTACCGCTGAAAAGTATTCGAAAAGATTTTTGGAAATTCCGACTCCTAGGCTTATTTACACATTTACCGTATATGTTATATTTTGTCGATTATTATTTTATTATCTTTTCAATAATTTGATGTTTTGAGTACATATGTTATCATTGGGATGATTATCTGAATTTGTTTTTGAGTCGGAATAGAAAAGCTGCCTTTACTCCACTCGATTTACAATATTTAGGAATCCCACACGAACTTGACGCGCGATCAAGTATGTTGAAAGTGTAGATATACATTTTAATTTTCAATTGTGTAATTCATATACTTTAAAAGCAAATTACTTTGGAGATCTTTCTATTGCTTAAGTGATATCAAATCAAATGAATACTCCGATCTATATCCTACCAAGTTACCGCATTTTGGAATAAAGACAGGAACTATTTGGCGGTTCGAAATGACCGACATGGGTATTAGTTCGCAACAGTCCATTCATTTTTTAAAAATATTCCCTTGATCATCCACTTTCAATGACATTAAATACGATCTGCAACTACCAAGTCTAAACCCGAGATGGTTTTCAGACACGGAGTGCTGATATAGATAGAAAAAATGTGAAGTAATTCAATGCCAATATTTTAAAACACTAGCCTAGATTCCAGTATCAAAATGATGAGTGATTTCGGATTTCGCCTACTATAGCAATTGGCTCTAATGAGCTCCTTGCTAAAAATGATTTAATGGTACAAAAACAGTGCTGCGGGGAAAATTAACGCTTCGTAAATGTCAAAGCAATCGTAACGTATTAAAATGGAATCGGAGAAAGAATATATTACACAATAAATATAAAGAGAGTTATACATTACACACCCACACAAGATAAATGACACGTTCAAAAGTGTCTCCGCTCTACAATATCTGTTTTATCAATTAGTGTAACTCTATGTATTAACTGCGTAACAGATTCATGACACAATTATTTTGAGTGCCAACAACATAGGGTATGGAGGACAGGTAAATATTATAATACATGAAAAACTTTCTTACCTATTGCTCTGGGAATTGATATTGTCTGGAAATAAATTTCTCGTAAATAATCTCATAACCACTCTCAGTGTATCTAGTTGTTCATATTTCTTGAATATTTGGTTTCACACTTTCCTAAACAGGAGCTTAAAAGTCCAATTTTCGCAATAACACATATTTTATAAGTGATACATTGTTGAATATTTTTGTTTTGAATGTTCTTATTTTTACTCAACACATACTTCACGCCATTAGTAAGCCAGATCAACATGTAAGAAACCTTTCACACCATTTTAAATGTTTTTGGCATGTGCTTACGAGATAGAATTAAGCCGATTGCTATTCGCCGCAATACATTGTTCTTTGGCCTTTTAAAACTAACTAAGGAGACAAAAATGACAAAAATTTAACAAAGTACAGTACATTTTGACTACAAAGCATTGCTGATGTTTTATCTAATTCTTGCCCCTTTTCAAATGCCAAACAAATTTGCCGACTCAATGTTTTACAGGATTGAAAAATACCAACGTACCGTTTAAAGGAAAAAACTTCATGCATACAGATTTTATTGCAGATATTTCGATACATTTTACTTATATCTAACAGACGTTTTTGTTAATTATCCACATTAAATGCGTGAGCTGTCTCCAGACGTTAGGCAATTATCTGTCTATCGAAATGATCTGTTTACTGATTTTGATGTTGCTCTACATAGGGAGTTTTCAAATACTATAAGAGATTCTGTCATCAGTTGTATCGAGAAGAAATAATTTAGATACAACGATCTTAGCTTTGAAGTCATTAGAAACAATAGATTATCCTCCGTAAGAGTAATATATGCTTGAAAAACATAAGAGCTTCATAAGGGATCAGGCATATAAAGACTGGTCCTGTCACGTCTAACACAATATTAAATGAAAAAAGCCAATACTAGATAGACCCAATGACGTTATAAGGGACACTACATATCCAAATGTGAAAACGATTGTTTTCCTGGATGATGGATGATGGATTGAGCCTAAGTTCTACGAATATCTTCTAAATAGAAGTGTGTAGCTTGATAAAATGTCTTCTTAGTTGAGTTCATGAATCATTTATGACAATTAATTTTGAATTGAAATTACCTTCTCTTTCGTTTGCTTTTACCAGAGATACATTACTTCCACCTCAGAAAGTACAATCATAAACCATACTTTTGTAACATGCGTGTTTAGGTGGGATAAGAGGGCATTCACCAATCGTTCTCTCAAAATTAATTGATATTTTCTAAATTAAAAGCTTTCGGATTCATTAGAAACAATCCGTTATGTTCTTTGTTTGTTTATATTGTGTTTTCAGCCACTTTCAACAGTAGATCAGTCATATCACGGTGTTTCTGTGTAAATGGACAGTTCTGTCGGTAAGCTTATTCTAACACCATCACACCAGTCGTAATGCTATCCAAGTAACCCTGGGCGCCAAGGACGCTAAGTCATACACTTTATATATTAAGTTGGTTACTTATAACATCATTATTCTGCATAGAGACCAATGCCGTGCTTAAAAGTGGGAAACCATTAGATAACTAATATAAGACCGTAACCCATTACTTCATAATGAAATTGCTCGTTATAAACAATTTCACTTTATATTGCAATGTTGTTCAATGTCAAATATCGTCTGTGTGAAGTAATGAGTAACCCTATAATCCCTACTAGTATTACTTTAATGGTGTTTACAAGTCTGCACACAGAGAATACTCAAACATTTTTTACTCGTCGGCCATCTTCGACGACGAGTATTATAACTCCTCTTGGAATAAACGGATGTTGAGCAAATGGCTTCCTGTATCAATAAATATATTGATAGAATATTATTTTTGAAATAAAAAACCAACTGTCACTGCTTAAATGTGAATGGTGTTTTACTCTGCGTTCTCGACATGTTTGTAGATATATTACGGCACATGACGTTTACTATGCTAGCAACAGTTTAATAATTATAGAACGGCACATTGCTTTGTTAACGTTTCAATGAACAAAACAGCCACCACCGATACAAAATACCTTAATGTCACCAATGTAGTCTCATTTAAAATTACGATACTGACTATGCTTATATACAGTTATATAGTTTGATATTGGTATGCACTATTGCACTATTGTATTTGTTTGGTATGCACTATTGTATTTGTTTTTATTGTCGGAAAAGTTGTTTAATATTTATAATTTATTTTATCTTTGCTTCTTGTAAAGGGATTACGTTTTGAAAATTGTAAATACTTGTTTGTAACTTACTATAGGCAAATGTGCCTGAATGTAATAAAATGTATTGTATATACTATATACTGAACTTAAGTATTAGTAGAAATTTACGCGTTGGTCTCGCCAGAATTAGAACATCAGTCCATAAATTACGAATAGATACCGGTAGGTTTGCAGGTGAAAGGGTAGATCGACATGAACGTTTATGCACGTACTGCCAAATGGGCGAAATGGAAGATGAATTCCATTTATCCTACAATGTCCATACATATAGGATCTGACATGAGTTGTCATTTCATATAAAGTTTTATAAAACGAGTTCAAGATTTGTTGTTATTAAGCGAGCCTGTGGCGAGCTTAATAACAAATATCTTGGACGAGTTTGATAAAACTGTATATGAAATGACAACGAATGTCAGATTCTTTTTATCACATGACGAAACACACAAAGAAAACTTGGATTTTCCAAAGCTATTTTAATTTCGTCAGTAAACCGTATAATAATGCCACAAATAATTATGCAGAGGTCATATTCAGCTTAGTTTATTAAAAGTAATTATAAATAACACTCATAAGATATTATATCTATCACATAAAGTGACTTATGAGGCGTATTTCGATAAAAATGTACTTAACGTTTACAATATTTCTTGATAAAATGTACGGGTTTTGGCGCCAAAGTGACTAACGTATGACGTCAAAACGCTGACGTGACGTCATATTCCAAGTATTAGGTCATCTTATATTACACATGTTGTATATTATAGGTTATTGACCCTGTACTGTGAAATCATCGTTGGACCGAGTTCTTTGGTTGACGTTGCCGAGCTAGCGAGGCTACGTTCGCCAAAGAACGAGGTCCAACGATGATTTCACAGTACAGGGTCAATAACCTTTTTATTGCATACTTTCATATTGTAAACTATTTGCTTTACGTTGTGTTTTTTTTTTTTATTATCTAGAATTGATAAATATGATTCTGAATTAGAAACAAACTGTTTGTTTACATAAGTAGTAATTTTTGTGCAAATGCCGTTTGAATTATAACGGTGACGTAATTTTTTTAAATGACGTCATGCACGTGCATAACCAACATTTTAGACGCGCGTTTTAGACTGTTTTCATGTCAAAAACGTACTGTTAGCAGGAGACAGTAAGAAATCAATATATGAGAATTTAACATTACAAAGTCCCGTGAGGTTTAACAATGATATTTAGTTCAGCTATGTTTGTTTACATAACAAAAGTAGTCCCTAGCATGTTAATTATGCAGAATTTTCGCACGTCCTTATCTACGGTCATGATCACTCCTTGACAGCGGTCATGATCGAAAAATCATGACCACTTTCTTCAATGCAAAGTGAACGGAACAATATGAAAGTATGCAATAAAAAGAAATACGTAATGGTTATATTACATCGGATACAAGCATTGTCATGTGATAATATTTAGATATTAGATTCAAATTTGTAAAAAGGAAATATTGGAAAAACCCAAATATGTTAAAGTTAGTTGAGCTTTTAAAAACCAATAATAAAGGTGACCTTATCAACCTTTGTAAATTTATTACCTTTTCTTTTCATAAACGCAACAATGATGTGCTTTAATATATATGTATTGTATGTATGTTGATATGTTTAATTTTCTTTCTTTACCAAACTATACACGATGAAATATAGAAACGTATGTACATGGTATACTTTAGTTTCTGTACGTCTTTGACATTGTTTGGATATGAGAATACGATATGTGGCAGCATGCATATGTGTATGTAAATAAAGTGATATGAGATGCCATATGTCTTTTACTACATATTCATCTGCATGGTATAGTTGGCTATTACCTTTTTAAACCTTCTAATATGACAAAGCAGTTTGTCCTCCAAAACTATATTGAGACCATTCTTTCCTTGATGCACACATATATAATTTTTTCTTGTATATTTGTAAATGACCATAAACTTTGTAAAGTTTGAGTCAATAAAATATTCTGAATCTGAATCTATATAAAAAGCCATGGTTTGACATATGCAGCTTTCTATGTTATTGAAATGTATATCCGGCAATAATACTCAAAGTATTTGCTGTCAAGTCAAAATCCAGACACTCACATGATAATTATGACTAAAACTCCCCTGTCACAATATAATTCTCAAGATTTCGCCTGATAATTTGTTATTAAAGCCCTCAAGGAAGCAGAAAAGGGTTTTCTTATTTTCTTCTCTCCGACTGTATCGACAGTTTGAGAAATTATGTTATATTTGATTATTAAGCACATCAGATTTGAAATGTAAACTTGAAGGTTTTTGTATTGAGGGGTTTAACAAAGGCAATGAGGGAGAGAGACCAAGACAGATATTCCGGTTCCTGCAGGGTCGGTCTCAACGAGGTGTCATATAACCATTCGATGATTCTATACTCAGACTCAGACACGTTATTCATTGTATAAGAAGGATGATCAAAATACTCAAAATATGTAAACCGACTCGCTGGTGTATTAGAAGGGTTTCCGACACGATTGCGGGAAGTCGTGTTTTCGATCTCCGGCCGGGTCAGACATAATAAATGGTAGTAATGGCTGTGGGGTTAGCATGACAACAGACTGGCTGGTGACTGGATAACTGAGCCAGTTTTACTGGAAACTTTCCCACGAAATTATGTGATATAAATGAAAACCTTTTGAAAGCGGATTAAGTCACCAAACAAACAATCCGATGCTGAACAGTGTGAAGAAATCATAAGGTTGATACCGGAACAGGCTATACTTTTGAATTTAGCTTTTTAACCTTCCAGTTGAATTGTCCATTTTCTTGATTTTCGATAAAACACTGTGGCACAAACTGCTTGTATTTTATCCAATTTGAATATGTAAGTGTAACATAGCTCTGATTGTGTTAAGCAAATAATCTTGACATAGAAAACACTGTACTTCTTGCAAAATAAGTATCGGTAGGCATCCAATTTGCTCTTGCGTAAACATAGCTTGTTAGAACTACACTTGTTTTCTGCAGTGATTAATTCCAGGGATATGTAAAGGTCAGAGGTTAAATTATGTTGCTATAAAATCTATAACGCTCGGCAGATACTTTACTGAAGTAACTATCCCTGATATTGTTTAATCAATATCGTTGCCTTGAAGGGTCATTTTCAATTCTTCATGGCAAGACTGTATCAGAGGATATTTGAAATCGTTAATGATCGGAAGAACATTGGTCAATCTAAAGAGAATCATCTCTTTAACTCAAAGACGATTTCGTATCTTGTATTAAGTTTTCAATAATATTAGGCATTTTATTCTTGTATAGAAATACTTTCAATATGGTCAAGTATTTTAAAATAGCACCCAAATAAACACTTCGACTACTTGAACTTATTACGTGAAGTCTCTATTTACAGTACTGAGTTGTGCCGTCTAATCATGCTCAATGTCGAGGCATTAAAGTTGATGCAATATTCATCCGTACACCTGTAACTTTCAAATTACTGACACAACAGTTTCAGAAATATGACATTTAGAAAAATCGAATTTTACGAGCAATTAACTCTTTTCTTCAAACACGCAATTTCTGACGACTCTGCAATACGCGAACTTTGAAAACACTGTTATATTGATAACATTGTGACGAACGGGGAAATTAGCCCAAAACAAGCAATTTCTCCTTTTGAAACCATGCTTTCAATTTTTAGTCAGTAATTATACCTTCATTTATAGATATGTTAGATGTTTATGCCTAGATGTTTTCAAAATCGAATGCTGCAGATTTGTTAGTTGTTGTAGATGGTTAACAAGTTATATTAATGCGAAGAAACAATAGTTTTCTCGCTTGATTTAAGTTTGGCGTCTTAAGGCATTACACCTCAGCTATATCCACCTATTTATAACAGCTGATTAACGCAGACGTTTGAGTTTGTATTTGAAAAAAAGTTTCTTATAATAACATGATGTCATATTCTAAAATTAGCATAGTTCATATACCCTAATGATAATGACTTTCTATATAATGCCTTATAGAGAGGCTTTTTATAGTAACACGGTATTGTGGGTTTTTACCCCCAAATGTTCTCCAACGTAAACTCCGCGGCGTTCTTGTTATTCTAGGTAATGTCCACTCTATTAAAAGGCTATGTGAACGTTATAATTGCAATTATTGTTTTCGTCAAAACATATAAAATAATACAGAAGTTATCAACACTGATACTACTTCAATTTCATAATGGAGAGCAGAGGGCATTTTATTCTATTTTATTAAAGCGTTGAACATAACTTTTTTAAATTTTGCTACTTTGTCTTAGTAGTGACCTATAAGTTATATCGACAGCATAAGCGGCACTGGGTGTTTGTCCGCTTCCAAGAAACAGAAAAAATATCACCTCTATATAGTAACCTGCTCACGAATTTAGTACCATTATGACATGCATTTCATAATTTCCAAGCCATCGGTTATACTTACACATACAACAAATCTGCTGTATACGACATTGAAAACTGCATGTCAAAAGTATCGAACAGCTATGTAAATGAGGATATTCTCCTTTTGCAACAATGTTTTCAAAATGTGTCGGCTGCAGATGCATCGGAATGCGTCAATATGTGGGAAAGGGTTAATAATATGGTATGTATTTCATAATTTTCCAAGCATTTAATAGTAGAATCAACTGAGTTTTTTAAAAACGAAGATATTTCAAAACGTGAAGCCGCTTCTCCGAATACCATGTTACAACTATATAGAGGTTCGTTCGT
Organism: Serripes groenlandicus; assembly: GCA_031761405.1. Lineage (NCBI taxonomy): Eukaryota > Metazoa > Mollusca > Bivalvia > Cardiida > Cardiidae > Serripes > Serripes groenlandicus. The sequence continues at coordinate 161,947,752 of JASEVX010000001.1, read as the reverse complement.
TCTTGTGGGTTGTCTACCCTTGCAGCACTCGGTTATATAGCCATTTTGGCGAGCAACATATATGTAGAGGTATCATTACAACATAATTATTTTAAAACCCACATTTGAATTTGGTCATGACAGTCCTTCTGAACAAAGGGTTGACCCCTGGGATTGAAATGTCCATACCAACGTATTTTAACATTCGTCTGCATTATACACTTGTTGAAGCATCTGGAAAAAGAGGATATTACTCATAAACGAGTATCTTTTCTTTACCCATTACTTTTTTAACTGTATCAAATCGTACACTCATATTCTCAATTCCCTATTAATTAATTAAAATGAACGGCCTACCAATATACAATCTGACCACGGTTCTAAATCTAAAGGCTTATGTTTAGTTCTATCACCTCGGTACAAAAACTCCCTGGTGAAGGCGGTCATGGTGGAGTACCCTCGGGCAAGGCTGATTTCGAATTCTAGTGCTGGTTTGTTTACCCAGAGATGATGCATCTGATATAAACAGTGAAAACAGCGTAAAACCAATACAGCTAATTAAACAAAGACAATCCTAAATAATCAAGCATTACCAAGGCTTGAACTTTGATATTCTATGTTAGTATCCGGATGCTTTTCCACGTTGCTGCAAAAGCTCGCTCAATGGCAAGTGCGAGACTAGCTCACCCCGTATACAAACATCTGGCTTAATGAACATTTCTTAAGTTATTTGTTACAAAGCAAATGGGTAGAAAAATCAAGTTAGAAAACATATATTGTATTTATCTAAACATTCATCAAATTGGCACGTGTAAGACACTGTTGGCTCTTTTTGGAATTCATAATTCCTGACAGTGGTTTGATGTGTAACTATTGTTTACAACTATCCTGATTAGTGATAACATCGCTAAAGAAGCTAAGAGTGCTTTATAAAGTTTGACGGCAGTATTGATTGATGCAATGAGTCTGAGCTTGAATTTGCTTCCGGCGATTTTCTATTAATTCCATCTTCCACATCAGTTGTATCACGCGCCAAGTTAAAATGTTCCATAGTTGTTGTTTCTAGTTTTCTTTACCATAAGTGTAGAACTAAGCACCGGGCATTATTTGAACAGTGATTTATTGAAATACATTTGTCAATTCTGTACAAAAGAAATATTCAATTTTAAAAGAAAGCAAGAAGCAAAAAAATGAGGTATTTTTCTTTGTCGCCGAGTGATGCCTTTGGTTGAATACAGCACATGTGTGGAATATAAGGATTCGCTACATGGCTTCGGACCATTTCGTACAAAGAAACCATTTCGTGACAATAAATACGTGTGACTAATTAACCATTGCCTTTTCCGATGTATGTCAATGTTTTATCTATCACCACTATTTTATAAAAGTAAATTTGTAGTAATGTCAAAACATTTCCTCGGTTATCTACGAGTATAACCGGTACAAATATCATGAGATACAGCAGTATTAATATCCAGTGAGATATAATCCACAGTGAACCGTTTATATTCCTATCGGTAGTGCCAGATGAGTGTATGCCAAGTGAGATAATGCATCTGTCTCACATGACAACTAACGGTCTCTTAGAGACAATGGCTTAACCCTTACCCATTTGGAACCAAAATGGGTCAAAAGATTTTTGATAAAATATGGCTCAAACATCAATTATCTTTACAATTATAGATAGTGGTTTGAAATAGGCGCTTCGGAAACGAAACACCGAGAGACAATTAGTCAGTTATTCGCTGCTTAAAGTGTCACGAACGCATATCAAACAATTTCTGGAGTTAAACCATTGGATTATTTTAATTAGATTAAAAGGATTCAGTGTGGACAGAAAGAACCTTATTTGAATCTACTGATATTAAAATTGATCATATAGACCTTAAAAAGCAGATGTTTTTGCTGCCGTTCTTAAATCTCTACTTTAACACCACATTTCTGACAAGATTGTTCTTTTCAGCGCCCACATTATGATATATAAGCCCTTTCCCTCGTAAATACTTTAGTTAACGCCTCTGCAGCAGAAAACTTATGAAAACATTATTGCAAACGTAAAATTTGCTCATAATGGGCAGTTTCTCCATTTGCCACATTGTATTCAACATTATTCAATAAGTTTTATTTATAGAAATACCGACTGAGCTATCGGGCAATAGTAAAGTTATATGCTTACTACAGTCTTGGTTTGCTAAACAAGGCAAAGCCCATTAATTTGGTTTGTCAAAGGCAATAATATATTAACAGAACAGAACAGAATAGTAACGTATACATATAAATGTATCTTGTTACATACAAAAGATATTTATATAATAATATTTAACATCATGTGATAAACAATACAACGTTTAACAAATGAAAGCGAGAATGTAAGGCTTTATTGCATAACATTTGACGAGCCGTCATTCGCAGTTGATGCATATAAGTCTGCATAAAGGGATATATTACCCGTGGGACAAGTCGACTCTATTTATGTATTGCAGCACGAAACTGTATTCAATAACTATTCCTAGTACAGGTATATTTTAAAGTGGAAGATTGATTGATTGATTGATTGATTTGGGTTTAAACGCCGTTTTTAACAATTTCTCAGTCATATCACGGCGGCTAGTTCACCTACACACGTATTTCCTGGTTTTCTCACTCCAGTACTCCACACAACAATCTTCCCAAGCAACTGGCTGCTTTTCCACATAGACTAAGCCCATTGGTGGAAGACGAATGACGCATGTCGCATTGACTTTTGTCAAACGTCGGAAAGAATTAAAGTGGAAGAATTATTCCAAATTTCCAAAATCGGCAAAGTACGAAAGTTGATAAATCATCAAAATGTTAATTTACTGTTGTTAAAGATAGGTATATCTAAATTATAATGCGAAAAAAACATGAATTTATTAAGCATCACATGAATTGTATACTATGTCCCGGTTATTTATCTAAACGGTTAGTTACAAAGGGTAAACCCATAAGCCTTTCAAGCCTGAACGTTTAAAATGGACTTGTACAGCTTTACATTTGGTGGAGTTGGTAATCAATTGTTGGGATATCAAGATACAAATATCGAGTCGGCCATCCAACACACAGTATATAGCCTGGTCAAACGGCACGACTCAATACTGTTGGCAAGGGGTTTCACGTAATCGGTCCCAGAAGGCAAAGTGTTTGTTTGTGTACTAATAAGACTTCACCATATTGAAAGTATTTCTATAAAAGAATAAAAGATATGAGCCGTTCCTCGAAAAGAAAAATTTATGAACTCTGCGTAATGTATCGATCCAGATCAGCCTGCGCAGTCCGCGCAGGCTAATCCGGGCCGACACATTCCGTTTCAGGGGGATAGAGGTATAGAGTAATGATTCCCGAAACAGAAAATCCACAGGAGGCGAAACTTGTTATCAGGGCTAGCCTGCGCGGCATGCTTAGGCAGATCCGGGTCGAGATACTTAGATACGAAGAGTCCACAATGTTGGTTTTCTCGTGGAAGGCCTGACATGTCTAAATGTTGTTGAAATGTTATACAAGATACGCAATCTTCTTTGAGTAAGAGGGGTGTTTCTCACTAGATCTACCAGTGTGTGTTCTTCCGTCCATTAACATATTCCAAACGACGTCTGATACAGACTTGTCATAGTGAAGTGAAAATGACCCTTCAAGGCAAGCAATATTGATTAAAACAGTGCCAGGGATAGTTACTTTAGTAAAGTAATCTGCCTAACTTATTTCAGCCTCGTTTTAAATAGCTTCTTTAATTCATAACTGCTGATACTAAATTAACATGAATTAATAATTCTTTCAGTGTTGTCTATGTCAAGAAACTGGGGTCAGCAAACGCAGAACTTTTCTTCACTTACAAACTGCAGAGATACAATACAAGCTGTTTCTGCAATAATGTTTCATCGACAAAAATGGTCAATTAGATTAGAATAAATATGTGTGTATCAATTTAACGAGTTCTGGATTAACATTATGATTTATTCACATGGCAAATCATGCTGTACTGGAAAAAACGACATATACTGCACACCCTGTACATGCAGTACCTTTTGATTCCTTCGCACATGCAATAAGTCTGTCACATACCACTTGGAACTAATGTATACTACAGTAGGGAACATCTTTATAAATTACCTTACGCTTCATAAAAAGATTAGAAAACGTTGTGTCAAACGGAGGAATGGTTCATGATATAATGAGCAATTTATCCGTTTGTCACATTGTTTTCAAAAGTCGACTGTTGCAGATGCGTCGAAAGATGATTGGTTAAGGAGGAGTTATGCTATGTACTTACTGTATTACACGGCCGCAGTAGTAACGCATTAACCACGAGACAAATGATGACAAAACATGTTATAAGAGCCGACTCTGCATTCCACAGCCGAATGGAATAGTATCACAACCGAGTTTAACATATTTCAATTAACCCTTTCCCTCATACAACATTTCTGCAGCAGACGACTTTGAACATTTCAAAAAGCCGTCTGCTGCAGAGGCGTCAGAAAGCGTCTATATGAGGGAAAGGGTTAAACGTCCGATTTCAAACTAGCCCTAGTATTCTAATAATGCAAATATATCCATATAGTTAAAAGTAATACATCGGTTAATGTTAATATGAGAGCAGTTGCCGATCACAGACAACAAGACAAATAATGAGCTTATCAGCGAAGTTTAATTGTATTTTTGGTCACGCAAAGTTCGTGATAAATGACTCTGAAAGCCATACACGTGATCGTTGTTCGTGACTGACCTATTTACGATATCCCTGTGATTGCATTAGTTTTTAACGAAATGGAGGACTTTTGTAAAAGCTAGATTTGTCTTACTGCGATACACAGTGGTCTAAATTGCACGAATGAATGGCGTCTTCATTTGTCACGAGATAAAATTGAACTGCAAATGCATAGGTATTGGACATTAAATATACACATGTTTATAACGTTTCATTTTAAAAATGTCCTTGTCAAACTGATATCGATATCACGATTGCCGATTCGTTCAAACCGAACGCGTATTAGCTTAAAATGCGTAATACATTATAAATCAAAATTTTGAGAATTTTCTAAACTCAAATTAAACAAATTTTAATTGGCTTATCAATAACAGCTACTTACTAGGCCACACTGCTTTGCGAATATTAAGTTAGAATTAGAATAGTATCTCAGTTGGTGGACACCACTCAAGCAGTCAAGTGAAAGACTGCTTTAGAACGCTTATTAGATAAGAATCGATCATGCCAGATGGTTATCAATCAACAGATGTATAAGTGTACTCGTCAATAGATTAAAGCTACGTCTCCACAGTCGACACGACCCTTCAAGAAAGTAATTATTAAGACATTTCATATCACACACTGACTGCAATTAAATTGCATACTAAATGTTTAAAGGCAAAGACAGAACAAACTAAATAGACTTATTCAAAGATACCGTACTGATTCTTTTCGATATTAATTTCGGATGTCCCTTTAAAACGAACAGTTTCCTGCTGCCATTGAGATGGTATTACTTTGTTTATCCCTTTCCCACATGTAGATGCATTTTGGCGTAATAGCAGCAGATTACTTTTGAAAACAGTGTGACCAAAGGTGAAATTGCTCATGATGAGCAATTTCACCTTTGGCCCCAATGTTTTCAACTTTATTTAACAATTAAGCTTCAATTTATGGAGATTTATTTTTAGGTTTTTATCACCATGTTTTCAAAGTCGTCTGCTGTATATGTGTTGTATGTGGGAAAGGGTTAGTATGAAGGTTACAATGAGCGGATGATGCATGTTCTCATGTTTTGAGTACCCACAACATAGGTTTTTGAGGTCAAATAATGATTTCAGAACATGCAAAACGCCCCTTATCCAGAGCTCTGATTCAAAGATAAAAATAAATAAAAAAATATTAATATCACAAACACATACGTCTGATTCCCCAGCCTCCCATCGTTTTGCTTGGTGCGTCTTTAGCTTGAAATCTATGGTGAAGAGTGAAAACTCAGAGTTTGAGACGACGATGTGTTTGAGAACATGCATCATCCGCTCATTGTAACCTGCAATGCTATTCCCGAAACCCTGAGCGCCGAGGAGAGAACATTGTTAACGTATTTAGTATGACTCATCATTGGGATCCAACCGTGATCTCCCGCTTCCAAGGCGGAGGCTCTAACAACGTCATCGTCTTGTTTGTATTTCAAAGAAGATTGTTTTAGAAAGAAAGGTGTTTCGAGTCAAAGTCGTTTATATAAGTTAAATAATTCGTATACAATCTTAACCCTTTCACACATACAGACGCTTGCTGACGACTCTGTAGAAGACGATTTTTTAAAAAACATTGTTGAAAAAAGGGAAATTGCTTATCGTGAGCTGTTTCTCCTTTTGCCACAACGTTTTTAACTTTATTTAATAATTGTTCTTTCATTTTGATATTGTTTCCGTACTTTTGACTAATTATTTTCCAAGTCGTCTGCTGCAGATTTGGTTTCTGTGGGAAAGGGTTAATATATGCAGTGGGTGTTGTGACGATATTACATGTTGCTATAGAGACAGCGTACAGTGTTGGCGTTCTTCGATATTTGCAGAAGACTATAATACAAACTAAATGTTTAAATAAATAGTGTACTTAGTTCGTTTTCTGTTAGTTTTATCCTAATTGGAGGACAAAGGAAAACCCATATATAATAAATAATTATTGATAAATTATTAATTAATGTCAAGTTTGGATTTTAAATATTGTGGCGGATTAAAACAGCTGACCGTAACTAGAGGTTTGACAGTATTTCATTATTAGCTTTATTCTATTTTCTACAACTCTTCCTTTTGTTCTAAGTACGTACTAATAGTTATATTCTCTCCTCGATGGAAGAGTTTTTGAAAATATTGACAAATAACAGAAATTGATAATGGATGGAAACCAACTACACAAAAGCCACGTTTTTTTTATTATTACACCATTACAAATGTTGTTTGTTTATACATCAAGGACAAGTTGTTATTTTTTCAGAAAGCACACGGGAGGACAAGTTGTTATTTTTTCATAAATCACACGGGAGGACAAGTTGTTATTTTTTCAGAAATCACACGGGAGAACAAGTTGTTATATTTTCAGAAATCAAACGGGAGGACAAGTTGTTATTTTTTCAGAAATCACACGGGAGGACAAGTTGTTATTTTTGTTCAGAAATCACACGGGAGGACAAGTTGTTATTAGAAACAACTAAATGTAAATGCCTCGAAAATATCTAGGTTGTGATTGTTTAAATCACTAAGTTGTTATTGTTTAAATCACTAAGTTGTGATTGTTTAAATCACTAAGTTGTGATTGTTTAAATCACTAAGTTGTGATTGTTTAAATCACTAAGTTATGATATATTTTAAAAGAAATTCATGTTTCAAAGGTCATAAGTTTGTGTTTGATTAACCTCGTATTTCATTTTATTTTAAGCTATTCGGGATTATTTGTTCGTCCCCGATTAGACAAGCAGCAGACGCTAATGTTAAAATGTCATTACAATATCAGCATTAAATAAAGTAATTTTCTATGTTTAGTAGTTGTTCACTGAACGTTCTTTTCAAATTAAAAGATATTTCTTGAGTTGTGTAGTTCGCATAAAATGTTATTGCATAAATCTCTTAAATAGTAAAATGTATGGACTGTTTCTTGTCTACCAATCAAAAAAGGGTGTGGTAGCAGCTTGCACTCTGATTGGCTATTTAGTTTACATAAACATCTTTTGTTTATTTTCATTTACTTAATTAAGAAGACTTTAATTTATTTAACACAAAATATATTATTCACATGAAAGATAATATAGAATGCTTTTTTCTCTCGAATGCAGTGGAATAAAACATGCACTAGAGCTTTGCCTGAGTTGTTATTCAATTTCTTCGATGTCACGACGACTCCATCCGCTTGACACGAGGTGAACATTTCGAATGATGCTCAAAAACCTAATATTACACACTAAAATGATTAAATGTAGGTGATATAAAATGTTTATTTTTCTTGAAACAAATTAAGAAAAGAACAAACTCTGATAAATAACAATTTTAGAAATAAAGAAAATCGGTTCTTTCGCATCCAATTAATTGTATACTTGCCACCTTTTATATTGTCATGGGACTCGCAACTGGCATTTTTCTTGCGCCATACATATGTTATATGCATCAAAGATTTGAATAAACAATATAGCTGATATAGTATTGCAAGTGTGGTCTAATGTTTAAACATATAAGGATAAATTTTAACATCTGTGAAATGATTATTATTATTATGATTAAAAATTAGAAAGTTCATGTCTTCAGTAATTTTACCGTTTTCTCAATGTTGTTGTATTTCTTGTGGTTTTATTGACAAATACAAAAATTCCAAAATTCTGACCAAAGGAAATCCTGAAAATTGTATGTGAAATATCAAAAATCCTTAATGAAAACATTATGTGTATGTTTAGACTAATACAATCTAAGAATGTATGTGTGGTAAAAAATAAGTTAATGCAGTCTTTTCCGGCGACATTGATGCCTTGCATCAACTTTCTCTTGTAATGATTATAGATGTCATGTATAATGAAAGATGGGAGGTTCTGATAATGACCTTTAAATGTGGGAAACCGCCTCGGTGGTGCAGTGGTAGAGCGTCCGCCTCGGTTCTAGAGGTCAGGGGTTCGAGCCCCGGCCGGGTCATACTAAAGACTTAACAAATGGTAGTAATGGCTTCCCTCCTTGGCACCCAGGGTTGCAGGTTTAGCATAAAGACTGACTAGATGATGTGAGGATAAATGAACCATTAGTACTGGTAACTTACCCAGGAAACGCCGTGATATAATGAAGAAGTGTTAAAGGCGGTGTAAAATACCAATCAATCAATCAATCAAAAATATGGGAAATATAATGCTTGTTACTGTTAGTCTTTCTTAAATATACCTGTTGATACGGTAATCGCAGTCAAGTTTAGAAACGACATTTTTCAATTTGGTCATTTCTCGAGTGCAGCATCAGCTTTTTATAACTTTTCTTTAATGATCATGTATCTAACTCTTTAAATAAAATGCATTTTGGCTATTCCAATTTAGGGACATATAAAGAAAGGAAAGTCTGGATAAGTAAATTGCATGTATTTTGAAACGGTGTTGACGAAGTAGTAGAAAGATAAGATATTATATAAGAAGTACGGTTTTCGCTTCCTTCAACCGGGATTTTTTCCCCGGATATAGTCTGCAGCAGATGCATCGAAACTCGATTATGTAAAGGGATGCATTTTGGAGATTTCATTTGATAATTCATTGGGGAATCGTACATATAGCGTGGTATTAATATGGTTAATGTCGTTCCACCATAACATGAGGAATAATGCATTGCAAGGAATATAGACCATTAACGGCTATCTATATTTTAAGTCTGTAAAGACTTCACAGAGTGCTTGCCACGATGAAAGTCCGTGTAGTTAACCAGTTGACTGTATCTGACTCGAGACTTTTAACCATAGTTAATAACCACCTTTGTTCTAATGGAATAACCAACCCCTTATTAAATCCTAATTTGGTTACATTGATAAACATCGCCCTGGGTTTGAACCTGAAAGGTAAAAAGTTCACCATGAGGGTGTTGACATCTGTTGTAATTAGCAACAGACATGTATTCGTTTAACATGTTATTAGTTGACACTATCATCTGATCAGTACCTTTGTGAAAAGGCAGCTATAATTATGACTTACATACATTTTCTATAAAAATTACATTTCTGGATCAGTTATTTCACCAGAAGCTTTGTTTCATAATGAAAATTGACCGCCTCTGTGGTGTACGAGCGTAGTGGTAGATCGTCCGTCTCAGTGGTGTCGTGTAAGGGTGTCCGCGTCGGTTGTGTAGTGGATTAGCTTCCGCCGCAGTATTGTAGTGTAATAGCGTCCTCCACGATGGTGAAGTGTGAGATCGTCCGACTCAGTGGTGTAATGGTAGAGCGTCCGCCTCGGTGGTGTAGTGGTAGAGCGTCCGCCTCAGTGATGTAGTGGTAGAGTATCGACCCCTCAGTAGTGTAGTGGAGCGTCTGCCCCAGTGGGGTAGTGGTGGAGCGACCGCCCCAGTGGTGTAGTGATAGAGCGTCCGCCTCAGTCATGAAGTAATAGGGCGTCCTCCTCAGTGGTGTAATGATAGAGCGTCCTCCTCAGTGGGGAAGTGGAAGAACGTACGCCTCAGTGGTGTAGTGGTAGAGCGTCCTCCTCAGTGGTGTAGTAGTAGAGCGTACTCCTCAGTGTTGTAGTGGTAGAGCGTTCGCATCGGTGGTGTAGTGGTATAGCGTCCTCCTCAGTGGTGTAGTGATAGATCGTCCTCCTCAGTAGGGAATTGGAAGAGCGTCCTCCTCAGTGGTGTAGTGGGGGAGCGTCCTCCTCAGTGGTGTAGAGGTAAAGCGTCCTCCTCAGTGGTATAGTGATAGAGCGTCCTCCTCAGTAGGGAAGTGGAAGAGCGTCCTCCTCAGTGGATAGTGGTAGAGCGTTTGCCTCGGTGGTGTAGTGGTAGAGCATACGCCTCAGTGGTGTAGTGGTAGAGCATACGACTCAGTGGTGTAGTGGTAGAGCATACGACTCAGTGGTGTTATGGTAGAGCATTCGACTCAGTGGTGTAGTGGTAGAGCATACGCCTCAGTGGTGTAGTGGGGGAGCGTCCTCCTAAATAGTGTAGTGGTGGAGCGTCTGCCTCAGTGGTGTAGTGATAGAGCGTACGCCTCAGGGGAAAAATGATAAAGCGTCATCCTCGGTGGTGTAGTGATAGAGCGTACGCCTCAGGGGGGAATTGATAAAGCGTCCGCCTCGGTGGTGTAGTGATAGAGCATATGCATCAGTGGGGTAGTGGTAGAGCGTACGCCTAAGTGGGGTTGTGGTAGAGCGGCCGCCTAAGTGGGGTTGTGGTAGAGCGTCCGCCTCAGTGGTTTAAGGTAGATTGTTTGCCTCAAAGATGTAATGATAGAGCTTTTGCTTCGGTGGTGTTGTGGTAGAGCGACCGCCTTAGTGGTGTAGTGGTAGAGCGTCCGCCTCTGTGGTTTTGTGGTAATGCGTCAGCCTCAGTGATGTAGTGGTAGAGCGTCCACCCCGGTGGTGAAGTTGTAGAGCGGCCGCCTGGGGTGCGGGACATCGTGGGTTCAATTCGAAGAGCAGCATTCATTTTGGACTGGTCAAAGTACTGTCAAAATTCTCTCAATGAATGACACACACATTCTCACGTTATACTCCAGACGTGAGCAGCTCAGCCGAATCTGGACATCCACGTATCTGGAATCCTACAACTGTCACCATATTCGGGATGATCGGGAAAGTGTCGGAACGCAATCATTATACAGTCTGCTGTACCACATTGCAAACGACTTTGTCTGGGATCAGTCGTATCGTGTTCTGTTATTGTCAGGCTATGACGTTGGTATTATATATATATGCCGCATTTCGTATTAAGAACGGGTCTGTTCCGGAACGGATTCGGCAAAGACGGTTCGCATTCGGCAAGATCTGGACGCAATCTCGACTCAATCGGAAAAAAACGGCAATGATAAATTCCTCCAGATCATGCCCGGTCCACAGGACATCGTCCAGACAACACAGGATATTGTTACGAGTTTGATCCGATACAGCAGAATATGTCATGACAAAGTCACGATTGTAATCCGACTAGACTAAATCAGCTGAGTTTCCATAATGTTACGGGACGCACCTTACTGTCGGGAGTGCTTGGTCGACCTTTTCGAATGAAACTTGGTACATATATTCCTAGGAACAATACCAAGTCACATAACTCAATAGTTTTATTAATTATTCAGTAATGCCGTTTTTTCGAATGGGAAAACAAGCAGACGAGCATTGACGTTATCTTGTTATGATAAAGTCCTCTTTTGTGGAAATATCAGTTCTACCGGATTCGTTTGTGTTTTAGAAAGTAGCCTTACGGCACTTTATGAAGACACGGACTTTTTTAATGAGATCGTTAGTGGTCTACAGTATTGGCATTGTTAGTGATTCTTTTTAAGAAATATCAATAAGCGAACAAAAACGCAAACTAATGAGACGCACCTCGTGATTTGTCGCCTTCTTAAACGCATGTCAAGAGCTTTGGCATCACGTAAAACAATATTGGAGTCACAATATTAGGGCTACACGTTCTTAAATCATTAGTTGATACTCAAACCCCATAGTGTGGGTACTCAAAAAATTCGTCTCCCCACAATAGGGTTCGGTTGAGTTATAAAAGAGATATCGTAGGAAAAATACCGGTTAACTCCCCTTATCTAGTCCTATATACGGTATAGAGAAGACTCTCTGGCGAAGATGTGCTTGTACATAGACTCGCATGAGTCTGAAATGTGCAGAATTGCAACAATACTCCTAAAAGAGAGAATTTTTAATAATTGCATAAACCCGTACAATGTCGGTTTCCTATAATAATTTAATTTAGAATATTCTAAATAGTAATATTACAAATTAAAAGTGGTTAGCATTGATGCATTAATTTAAGAGTTGTTTATGCCAAATAGATCAACCAAATGCGGTTGCTTTTACACAAAGAAATGTTGTATCATCTTGTATCTTGCCAGTAAGACTAGCATACACCTCTCTTACACTATCAGTTATAATACGTCATTTCCTAGATAAATTACCAGAACTACCGGTATTATCTATTCTGACACCGATACATCGGTCGTAATACTATCCCCGCAACCCTGAGTGCCAAGGATGGGAAGTCATTACTACCATTTCTTTTAAATATTTGGTTTGACTCGAAAGTGGATCGAACCCTGATCCCTCGCTCCCAGGACGAACGCTTTTGACACTACTCTACGGAAACGGTGGTTTCAGTATGTTCATGGGAGCGTGAGAGGTTGTAAATATCAACAAAGATTAGTTGCAAAAGATCAATTGGTATACATGCATTGATTGTTTATGTCGCACTGAGAATATGAATACCTGCAACAATTACCAAAGGAACTGTGCCTAATGGGGCCCTGCTCTAAGGTAACCAACTGTATTGCATTTGTAACAGTGTATATACAGATGAGACTGCGCATCTGTGTAGATTGGCTTGCTCTGCACTGTTCGCCAATTAATCAGCAAAGGTTTCTGGTTATCACTGTCGAATTCGCATCAGTTGCTTGTAACCGCATGTCGTTTTTGACCCTGGTCATATTAGTAAAACCATTGTTTTCGGAGTTGGCAGCCTGCCAATTGCTGTTAACACCCAACAACGCATTTTAGTTTGAGACTGCGCGGGAAAAATAGTTCATCATGGATTCAACAAAACTGCATTTTAAAGGTTAGCTCCCCAAAAAAGATCATTATAATTTTCTTGGAACAGCAGTGAAAGAATTAAGGCGTGAGTACTACTATATACGTTTAACAAACGCTTTAGAAATTAATGCGCCGAGAGGTTAACTTTGGAAGCTTATTAACATTCGGGTAAACAAAGAGGTCGCATGACAAGTGCAGTGGCGGGTTTAGCGCGGGCCCGTTTTTTTAATATATAAACTTTAGTAAATGAATACGCAAATTTGGTCAGAATGTGGGTCATGCCGGGTTAAAAACTAGATCACTAGTCCAAATTGAAGGTGGAGGCCGCATTTTTTTCTTCAGTTGCTTGAAACTGTATCAGAATGTTTGTCTTGGTGATATGTAGGCCATGTTCGAATATGGGTCATATCGGGTAAACAACAATAGGTCACTAGGCCAAATGAAGGAAAATATTGATAACACTCTGGAGGTTGCATTTTGAATCTTTGTCAGAATAATTGTCTTTATGAGTTTTACATTGTTCAAACACTTTCACCCAGTCTAATACATGGTTTAGAGAATTAATTCTACATGATGGAAGTTGTTTAAAATTGACATATTTCTCAATATAATAAGGCAGAAACTTCAACATATTCTGCCTGAACCTGCTGTCAAATTTTCCCTCGATTTGTCATGTCTTAAATGTGTATACTTGTGAGCTCTTACACTCAGCTGAGCGATATAGCCAACAAGGTCCTTCTGTTTTCAAATTGGCAGTTTCATAATATTTACAATTTTTGATATAATCTTTCAATTTTTCTTAACAATAAATACATAAACATAAGCTGCAATTGTTATTTCCTTTCACATTTTCCCTACTTATCAATCCTTCCTGCAGGCCCCAGGCCGTCAGCACTTCAGTGCTTTAATTTTCCATACTAGCCATAGATAAGATAAGGTTGATATTTCTGGAGAACTTTATATGTTGTGTGCATGTATCCGTCTAGAAGAGTCAAACTGTTTCCAACAGTAGCCACATAAATACTATTGGATATGTTTTCAATGATGATAGTTCTTTAGAAATATCTGTATTTGCATCGTAAGCTTTAAGTAAATATTCTTAAGAATCTATAACTGTGTTTACTTTCAGATATGAACCTCTGATATGATTCAAGAAAAGAATAAACTGTGATACAATCAGTTGGATTTGCTAGTTTTACCTCGACGGCTACCTCGTGCCTTATATACCAACCATGTCGAAGGTATTGTTTGTTTTATATTTGGTCACGCCATGTGGAAATATATCTGTTTTATACAATTTACACACGTCATTGCGCGAATTATCCAGACATTCAAAATAAACTTAAAGTATATACTGAAAGAAAGTTCGAAATTCAATGTTACATATTTTTTTCTTATTTTTGCATAGGTGTTTTTAAATTCATCTGCTGCATAATTGTTGTTTATGGGTTAAGTTAAGCATGCCGATTAACATTGGTTCAGTTGAACATATTACAACAAATACTTATGAAGCTCTTCCAGTACTACGAATGTGTCGGTACATCAATCTGTGTAGTAATTCAGAAACAGGAGTTGTAGCTGACGGACTTGATATATTCGTAAGAATTGCGAGTGGGAAACGACATGCTCTGATTTATTTAAATCCTTCGAAGAAAAAAGACGGGCTTTTGTGATACCATTAGCGTCGTCGTCTGCGTCTGCGTCAACTGAAACATGCAAAACATGTTCCCAGGAACAATAATGCATGTCTATACCAAGTCACATAACTCTTGCTTTAATAACTATTCAGGAATACCCATTTTTCGACAGACGAGCTTTCTTGTTAACAATTTGTTACTACGTTTCAGTTGTCATTTTCCGTCTAATTATCTGTCTTAATTATTTATCATTACACTAGTCCTACTTTTAAAACCCCGGAAAATCCGCCTAAAGTGACACGCGCTTGAACCTGGTAGACGGCGTTCGGTTATATACATGTAAAGTGACATTATATAGGGAACTCAGAATTATTTGCATTTATTATAATTGTTTGGTGTTTTACGCACTTTTCAACACTTTGCAGTTATATCATGGCGTTTCCTGGGTTAGTTGACAGTACTACTAGTTGATTTATTATCCTGACACCAACCAATCAATTGTAATGCTTACCCCACATTCAGGAACGCCAAGGAAGGCATCAATTACTACCATTTTGGTATGACCCGGTCAAACATCGAACCCGCGAACTCCTGCACCCGAGGCGGACGCCCTACCATTACACTACCAAATGACGTTTAAGTTAATTATGAGCAATTGCATCTTTTCTCACTATGGCTTATACCGTCACATGTGATTCTTTTTGTATCTTTCTTAAACAAGTTTATTTTACGTTGTCCTGCTTATTGTTTTGACGATACCATTTAACGTCTCTTTTGAGTTATTGTTATTGTTTTATTTGATTTAACCTGATGAAGGCTTATTCACCGAAACGTTGAACACACGTGTTGTGGTTTGTTTTAGATCTATAATTTGTGTAAGGAACATCAGTTTTTGATGTTACGTCATATTGTTTATTGGGGTATTTTTTAAATTTTTCATAGACCTGTCTTTCATGACAATTACCGAACTGGACGCATAGGCCACCCGGCCTACCACTCTCTGGGCTTTTTCCCCCCTTCTTTTTTTCTCCAAGTCTTGGTTTAGTTAACATCTTAATGTTGACAATGACTTCATGTTTTGGACATGCTGTCAAATACAATGAACTTGATGTCACCATAATGATTAAAACCGCTACATACAGCTCAGCTATGTGTTCGATTAACTGTTGTGCCAGCTTACGATGGGGCATCGACCTATGAAATAGCTGCTAATACAGGACAATTCTCTACCTCGCCATTGCTGAAAAGCGAGTGTTTTAGCAATGCAATACAAGTATTCTCTTATATTTATACCTTCACTACATTACTTAAACCCCGATCGCATTAAACCAAGTTCCAAGTACGACCTCAACGAATTGGACGGACGAAGTAAGGACTTACAGAAACGTAGTAAATTCCGGTAATGATGTGATGTGATCCTTATGGGACTGAAACACTTGGTTGACTTTTTAACTCGTTAGAAATACGTTATGAGGACATGGACGTATCAGGACGCAGTAAGAACTCTATAATGACGTATGGGCGACGGTATTTAAGTGGTTCTGACGTAGCAAAAACCATGTTTGGAATCCATTAAAGTAGTACAGGAATGGTGCAGACGGAATTTAGTGCATTTCGTTCACACTACAACTGCTTTCTTGATACTAGTACGTCAAGGAAGAAATGATGACCATGTATGCGTGATAAGCGCGTATTGTGATATGGATGGTCGTAGTTAGAACGTAATTGTCACGATGCGCGCGCGCGTGATGAAGTGCATCGTGCGACACTAGTGGGAGATGATAAGATGCAGTAAGAGCCTATCAGGATTATAGTTAAGATGTAAAAAGAACTTGAAAACTGCATATTATGTTTGTATTGACGACGTTCCCTCTCCTTTCATCGATTTTTCGGAACGCATTGCGGTATTCATGGCCTTTCATCTGAGTGCGACAGGGATATAAATATATCCTTAAAAACCTCTAAATTACGTATCTATAAACATAATGAATTGAGTCTCATTGTTCCTTGTTTAGGATAGACACAACATCCTACGTAGAGTTTGTTGGTAAATCCTGGAGGAGTCCTGGTGCCGATATAATGAACCATAGAGTGTCGTTTTAGTATTGCTATATAAACATAATTAATGTGGACATATGCCAAGTGAGCGCTCCATTGCTCGTTTCCCTATTGATCTATCTAATTACTCTCTTTTATCATTGTACATTTCAGTACAGACTGATGGATCGAAGTCGGAACTACCATTTCCGAATACAGACCTCAAACAACGAATCGTTCGTTGCATATGTCGACAATAGGCAGACAAATTACGATAATACCGGCGCCTTGTATTACGTCATTGCCGTTGTAATGATATACGGTCTGTCAATCGTTATGATGATCGCGTCACACATCCGACGTAACAACCAGGATAGTCAACTGAGGTCTTATCTGAAGGAAATGGCGGCTTTGAGGAAGAAGAACCGACGAGAGAAACTTCTCGAACAAATGACAGAATTTGCTTTGCAATCAAACAAATTTACTACATCAAAAGTTGTTGAAAGTTCCTTCAATGAAACGCGTAGGCTTGGAAATGACTCTTCCGTTTACGGTCGACTTCCGACGGAAGCGGATGACGAATTACGGGAAAATCTTCTGACTAAGAATAGTAATAGTAACAGCGACAATGATGACGTGTTTCCATTACCAAACGAGTATTGTGTTGAGACGCCGATTGAGTCTCCACTCACGCCTAAATATTCCCCGCCAAAACTGACAACGCCAAAGGGATTAAGAACAGAAGGCAAGACATTATTTCAAGTTATAAATGAAAACACTCCGTTGTAAGAAATATATTTGTAGGTGCTTCTTGCGATTTGGGATATTGTTGCCATTCAAACATGACATCGCTAAAAGATTGATGGAAAACACGATAGAGGGACTACACTTATAGTGTTTTGTCAAAAGCAGTAATCTAGACTATATGAACCCGTGCATGGAAAAGGGTACACGTTGGCTTTGGCCAGGACTACAATGTTCACATAATACTAACACAAGCTTGAAAGACGGTTTTGTCAACTTGTGTCGATTCTAATGAAACTGAACAGGTCGGTGGATACGAGTATCTAAATATACACTGTTGAGAAGTGCCGATTTGTACCTCTTCTCCAAATTACATGTAGATAGAGGGTGAATACTTTGGTGAGACTGTACAGGTGTACAAGCCTATCACTGTTCGCACAATTAGCTGAAAGCTCAGTCGGTAGCGACGCGGTCGTCAATCCAGGCGTTGTGAGTTCGCACCCAAGCTCGGCCAACATTCTTGCCAAACGTCAATGTGACAAGCGGCATTCGTCTTTCACTAACAAGCTAAACGTCTATGTAGAAAAGCAGCCAGCTGCTTGAAAAGTCGGTTGTGTGGAGTACTGGTATAAGAGAGCCAAGAGGCACATGGATATGTGAACTGGCAGCCGTGGTATTGCTGGAAAAAATGGTGAAAACGAAGTAAACCCCAATCAATCAATCAATCAATCAATCATTCGCACAGTCAACACAATTCCGAATCGCTTGATGCAGCTCGTTTATATTTCGAGAGAGACGGGACATTGCAGTTTCTGCAATAGTTGTGGGTTGCGGCATGGCTACATCGGATCATCTCGATGTGCATTTAGTGCTATAAGTATATATCGAGGGCTTGGCGTGAAACGGTTGTAACTAAAATTGGTATTTTGTTACCAAGGTTAATCACCTCGCCATAAGGTATTTAAAAGCGTTAAATCATTTTTCTTTTTGGTAAACAATGGAAATTTAGCTGCCATTGCCCGTTCTGAGCAATGGCACCTAAATTTGCATTGTTTACAAAGGGGTCAAAATTGCCCCTAAACCAGGGTTTTCGAAATAGGTTTTTAGTTACAACCGTTTCACGCCAAGCCCTCGATATGACTGTACAAAATGACAAGGACTGTAATTCATATTAGCCGTTCCACGAGATAACCAACATTATGGACTCTGCGTAATGTATCGACCGAGATCAGCCTGCAGGCTATTCTGGGACGACACCTACCGTCTCAGGGGGAAAGAGTATAGAGTAATTATTCCTAAAACAGAAGATCCACAGGAGGCGAAAAAGGTATGTCCGGATTAGCCAGCGTGGCATGCTTAGGCTGATCCGGGTTGACAATGTAAGTTTTTTTGTGGAACGGCTCATATATATATTGATATATATATTGTGATGTAAGTGATATATTAGACGTAACTGAGGTAGGGCATAATGTGTCAAATGTCGGTCTCAAACCGCATGTCAAAATGTTGTTAAAGACGGAAATTGAATGAACATTCAAACACGTCAAATTTAAGAATTAAAATGTTAATAAAGATCTCCTTATGACAAATGTTACTTTTATCCTTAGGTATTATACACATTTCACTGTTATAATGCAAAGGCAAATGTTAATGGCACGGCATGAAATGGTTACAAGCGAACCGCTGTACAACGTACGAAAGTAAAGCGAGGATTTGTTTATAAAGTGCAAGTTTAAGTGAATTACAGCCATGGTTTATGTAAGCCACAAATCACATGAAACATGTTTCTTTAGTAAAGATAAATAAATATGACATATTATGTTTCAATGATTTAAATAAATCATTTGAAGACCAAATTAAATCGCACGGGGACAACTGTAACATCTATTTGAATGTTACCATAACTCGCCTTTATTCAACTGAATTTAACAACAAATCACTGGACGTATACCGCATTTTTCATGAACTCGCCTTATTTTTTCTGAATTTAACCATACATCACATCTGTATTATTTCATTTGAAGAAGAGAAAATCTATGAATATGACAAGTTTAAAATATAATGGCCATTGCCATGTACTATAATGTTAAATATATGAATGTTTTATATTTTTATAGCTAGACTTGCTTTTTACATCGCTTTAAATACCATTGCATGTTGTTTGTTGTTTGCACAAACAAAAATGACATACATACTGAAACACGGGAGAGTTCTGATGGGTTATAAGCCTACATGCAGGTGTGTTTTAGACCCGTTGCTGCAGAAGACTTTTGAAAACATTGTGGCAAAAGGTTATTTTGCTCAAAATGAGCTCTTCTTCCATTTGCCAGAATATTTTGAAAGCTATGATATTCATACATATTCCAAATATTTGCTTAAATGTTTTCAAAATCGTCTGATGCAGATTTTTTGTATGTAAACACCCTCCTTTGTGAACTGAACCAAAACTCTCCCTGACGGACTCCTAATGCACCAGGAAATAGTATTTATAACCACATAGACAACATATGAGCCGTCCCTCGAGAAAACCAACATTGTGGCCTCTGCGTAATGTATCGACACAGATCAGCCTGCGAAGTCCGCGCAGACTGATCCGGTCCGACACATTCCGTCTCGGGGGGATAAGGGTATATAGAAATGATTCCTGAAACAGAAAATCCACAGGAGGCGAAAAGTTTCTATCCGGGTAAGCCTGCACGGTATACTTAGGAAGATCCTGATCTTTAGTTAACGCAGAGTCTACAATGTTGGTTTTCTTGCCGGACGGCTCATATGTAGCAGACGACTTTTCAGCAAAATAGGGAATATCTCCACAAATGAATGTATAGTCTTTTTTATAAAGTTGAAAACATTCTGGCAAACGGAGAAATTGCTCAATGTGAACAATTCCTCCTTTTGACACAATGATTTCAAACGTCGTCCTCTGCAAATGCTAGGTCACGGGTTCGATACCCGGTTGCGGCGACATTCTTTCGGGCGATGTTTTCCATTGCCTCTCACCTCTGATCTATGTGAGAAAGTAGTCAGTGGCTTCGAAAGAATGTTGTGTAAGAACTGGTGTAGGAAAGCCAGGAAAACATAGGTAGGTGCACTGACCGCCGTGATATGACCAAAGCTGTTGAAAGCGACGTTAAACTCCAAACAAACAAACAAACAAAATCTGCAAATGCTGGAACTGGATAAACGGTCTACAGTAATAAATGTATTCTTCACTGAACTATATACGCTTTGTCCTATTGAAGAGTGGCGTTCCTGACTCCTTTTCTGATATGGTTCCTTTAACCCATTACTGCATAGGTTGTTTTAAGAATCGATTGCTAGGCAATTATTTGAACAAAATATAATAATAAATATGTACAAGTTCACAGAACTCTTATACACAGAAAGAAAACAAAATTATGTCATTTTTCCTCGAGGCTTTTGAGATGAGAAAACTCTATTTAAAAACTGTGCATCCGTTTCATACGGTCTTTTACAGTCTTGAAAAATATTTTTTCTCTTGAAATCAATATATATCTATGTGTGTATGTATATGAGTATGTATATATAGAGGATATTTGTTTGTTTTGAGTGGATATGGAATATATCTCACCGAAAAGTGTTACCACTTTGCCACTCGTGAGAATATTTTTTTTTTTTTCTACACGAGAGGTCTTTTTACCATTTTTTTGTATATTTTATCCCGTAAAGTGCCTCCAAATTTTCCCTGTTGTGAGCCCCATGGTTTTAGAGCAATTTGTATTACTACCTGGAAAAAATAGTCCAGTATTTTATGTGGAGATTAACGTGAAAATAATTTGAAACAATTGCATAAAGTTATCATTTTAATTTACATTTTAATATTGAGAGGCATATTATTTAATAAAATATAAGTAAACTCCATAACTAAAAAAAAAAAGAAAAAAACATGAAAAAAGTAGTTCCTACAAAAAATGGTAATTTCACTGTTTGAAAATGGTGATTTCACTGTTTGAAAAAGTGGATTACCAGTTTCTATTTCACTAAGATATCTCTAAAATCCATCGATAGGCATAAAATAAATAAATAAATAAATATATATATATATATTCAGTCATTTGTGTGTTGTGTATGTGTGTTTATAAATATATATAAAAATGTAAATCTGAATTAAACTTAATTAATTACTTTTTTTTTTAACTATTTTATTGGCTAACCGATTCCTGTATGTATATTTGTGAATATCAACCAAGAGCTGTTAATCTTTAGTTGAAAATAAAACATCTGTTCTGTACAGTAATATGTGGACAGATGTTTGTGAAGTTTCGATACAGAGTTGAACAATTTAAGGAAAAAAATATATTGTTCGACATGGGAAATTTATTATTTTGCAATAGCATATGTCAAATTACGCCAATTACATCCGCTGTCATACACAAATAGTCCCTAACAAAACCTTTGTTTGCGTATAAATGAGTGTAAACCATTGCCAGAATACATTGAATATATGACATTGAGTTTAAAATCATTGTAATTGGATTTAGTTTATCACTTTTAGTATTTTGACCCTTGTTTTAAAGTGAAAGTAGAGAATGCTACCCCCCACCACCCACCCTCCCATTTGTTATGGATTGAAATAAAGCTTAGAGGTGACCCTTTTCAATGATATATGGTGTTCAACATGAAAGACGCTTAGAACGTGTGGCAATTGAGGACTGAAACGGATCGATGTACATGGAAACAAAGAAGGAATTTATTTGGTGTATTGTAACCTTAAGGCCGTCTGCCGCAAACGAGTCCTTATGCGTGCGCCTGTGGGGAAGGGTTTTTAAAGTTGCCTTTCCTGTTGATATGAACCGTGCTCCAGACCTCTCTACCATTGACGACAAGTACAAGTACAAGTACTTAATCTATTGGCACCTTTAGGCTATATGGTCAAAACATATACGGTATGTTTAAAACTTATTGAATGTTTCTGTGACATATTGACCAGGCTACCAATACTATTAAATTGTACGCTGTGCTCAAGTATCTGATTGGTCAGTAGCACTTTCATTCTTTAAATTAACCAATCAGAATGCATATTTGGAGTATAGAGTTCGTTTCTGATCACAGAGAAAGTTTTCAGATATTTTAGTTACGAGTCCGGGGCTGTGATCACCGCTGGTCACATTTATCTAATTGATTGATTGATTGATTGGGGTTCAACAATTGTTCAGTAATATATCACGTCGACCAGTTCACCTTATATTGTGCTTCCTGGCTTTCTCAGGCCTGTACCCCACACAACAGTCTTTCCAAGCAACTGGCTGCTTTTCCACATAGACTGTTAGCCCATTGGTGGAGGACGAATGACGCTTTTCATAGTGACCTTTGACAAACATCGGAAAGAATGTTGGCCGAGCCGGGGTTCGAACTCACAACCCTGGTCTGACAGCTCACGTCGCTACTGACTGAGCCTCCGGGGCTCATATTAATCTAATAAGCTTTCAAGTAGCACCGCTGAAACCTTTTACATTGTTCATGTAACCTTATTGTACGGACGGACCGATGGCTCAGACACCCAACCAAGCTGTGAAGTATAGTGAAACAAACACAAATTATCACATATCGAGGGCTTGGTGTGAAACGGTTGTAACTTAAATTGGTATTTTGTAACCAAGGTTAATCACCTCTCCATAAAGTATTTATAAGCGTTAAATCATTTTACTTGGTAAACAATGGAAATTTAGATGTCATTGCTCGTTCTGAGCAATGGCACCTAAATTTGCATTGTTTACAAAGGGGTCAAAATTGCCCCTAAACCAGGGTTTTCAAAATAGGTTTTTAGTTACAACCATTTCACGTCAAGCCCTCGATATAGTAGCATGATGACGCCTTTGCAGCATACGACTTTTGACAATAGTGTGACAAAAGAAAGAAACAATGCTTACAACTGTAGTCAATGATTGAACTAGTATTAATATAGATACATGTATGCCCTATTATTTCCGATATAATTTCAAAGTCGTCTGCTGCATATTTTGGAAAGGGTAAAAACAAATGCAAAAATGAGAACACAGTATTGACCATTATTATTGTTTTAATTTCCTAAGTAACACATCTGCAGCAGACGACTTAGAAAACACATTGGGCAAAAACGGGACTATTCTCAATAAATAAGGTTTTTATTATTAAAATAAGCAATTTCCCCTTTTACAACCATTTTTTCAAAAGTCGTCTGCTACAGGGTAGTCAGAAAGCGCCTATATGTGGGAAAGTGTTTATGATGAATCTCGTTTGTTGAAATGTATTCTAATAAATATAAACCTATCATAGTATTTATACGGGTCCGAACCTTTCAGACTGATAGGCAAATACAGAATACAGAATACAGAGTACAAAAGTTTTATTTTGTAAATAAAGGCCTCAGGCCCACAATACAACATACTATATATATATTCACATATATACAAATACATAAATCTTTTTTTGTTGTGTCCATAGTATATGTATACAGTAAAAACAACATAGAAAAGCGACGTTAAAATGTAATATTTGTTTTGCTCCTGCCATCTTTCATTTTCCAACTCGAATACAAAATACATAATAAAGAAGTTTTATTTTGTAAATAAATGCCTCATGCCCATAATACAACATACTATATACGTGTATATTCACATATGTATATACATGTGTAAATCTTGTTTTTGTTATGTCCATAATATATGTAAACGAATAAGAAACAGAGAGTCTGAATCTTCACACCACCAAAGAACATTCATTGATTAATTTGCATTTGGAAACCAAAACACATAGACTACAAACTCAAAGGGATCTACATTTGTTTACAAGATAAGCTATAATTAACTCTTTATACACAGAAACATGTATATGTGTTATTCAGTTACATTGGAGTAGAGTTTTATTATTTTGTAGCTCGATGACAAAGGTATTTCCGTCTATGGGTACATCATTATCACAAATGATGTGGATCAAGATTTACGGCAAGATAGCATGTATGAAACCCCTCGACAATGCGGATGACAAATTATCCGGATTCCGCTAGATCAACTCAGGCCAACTTTCTTTCCGACGTTTGATTTGTTTGTAGGATGTTTTACGCCACTTTCAACAATTGTTCACTCTATCCCACTAACACGGAATGTATCGGTCGGATCAGTCTGCGCGGACAGCGCAGGCTGATCTGGTCGATACATTACGCAGATAGTATTGGCGTTTCCTGGGTATGTTTAACCTGAAACCGGCTGTCAGTTTGAAATAATACCCTTTGAACACGTGTTTTACACTATATCAAAATACTCTCATATATGTATATTAACATTGATACGTAGCAAGGCTTTCAAAATGAATGATCGCAGTAATGAATCTATGATGTGAAGAAATTCCTATTGTTCTCGATTCCGGTTTCTGATGCGTCTTTTTTACACTGAGACTTCAAAAACATATTGTACACAAAGGAGGATATTCATGTCATGGTTAGAACGTATTCCCTTTTCCATAATGCGCTCAACATTGCTTGTGATTCACTATAAACACACATTTGTATATAAATTAATCGAAGCTGTGTACGTGTATTCCATCATATCATGGTACTTTATGCTTTATTTTTACTAGTTAGATATACGCAGTAAGCCACATTGTGTCCATGTTCATGACTTTCAATTGACTGTTTTTCAACATTTACTGCGAAAATAGTGTTGTGCTATTTATAACTTACTTTGTTGTCACTATTAGCAATATTAGCAGAAGTTTCAACATTTCAAAATTGTGATTTCCATCTGGAGTTTAGTACCTTTAAAGCTGTATGGTGACTAAAATCACGTATCGCATATTGAGAGTTTAGTCCGTAATGCTATTATCTCTGTGAGAGAAACTTTCGCCAAGACTGATTTATGCCAACAGTTTGTCTTTTCTAAGAGGATTGTACAACATCCATCATTTAACCCTTTTTCCCCCTTATAGATATGTTTTGGCACATTAGCAGTAGAATGCTTTTGGAAAATATATTTAATGAAAGTGTAATTATTGAATATAATTTAAGTTATTGTGGCAAAATGGGGAATTGCTCACCATGCCTAAATTGCTTACTGCAATGGCTGTTCAAACTTGCCAGCCATGTCGTACTGTAATTTTGTGCTAGGTTCATTGATTGGATGTAGATAAAGCTAAATTCAGTCCAATTGCAATAATATATGGAAGTGTGGGAAGCGACAGATAACAGTACTTGTGTCTCTGAGAGTAAACACTGCACTCGGGCGAACATGCAAAACGACATGTATGCAATGTAGACATCAGTTGATTTAATCAATGAGTATCTGATTAGATTGAATAACATTCACTTTCATATGGGTATTTTTTTTTATATATATACTTATAGGTTATTTAACAGTGTTCTGTACAATACGAATATATATTTGGACGAGTACACAGCTTGGAAAATCATATTGGACGAGCCGCTAGGCGAGTCCAATATGATTTTCCAAGCTGTGTACGAGTCCAAATATATTCCGTATTGTACAGAACACTGTTAAATGATCTTTTTATTCTATACCTCGACTTTTTCCCCAAAATATATTACAAAGTCATCTATTTCAGAATCGGATAACATTTTAGTTTCAGTGTTACTCCTTGTTTGCAAACGACAATAATGATCCGGTGACAACAGGAGCTTTATCGTAACACTTTATTTAGAGCGCCTGTCGATTCAGACTTTCATTCGGAACCTTTTCACGCGCTTCGGTCTTTATCATAGGTTTAACATGGGACCTGTGAATCGTACAATACGAAAAGAATACGGGTTATTTTGTACGCGCGTGCGTCCCGATACGGAAATATATTGTACGGTCACATGATTCGAATGAGCGTCTACGATTGGACGTATAAATTAGGTATGGAATAATTAAAGTCATTCAATGTATATAAAGAGGATATGTGTTTGTTTTGAGTGGATATGTAATATATCTCATCGAGAAGTGATACAATTGAAAATGTTAAAATTGTATCACTTTGAGTTGAAATATATTCCATATTCACTCTAAACAAACAAATTTTTTCTTTTTATTTTATGAAAATTTATGATGAAATAATGGAACTATGTTGTATCTTCGTACCTGTTCACACGCGGACGGATCTGTGTGAATGTATTTATTTACTACACAATGTCAGACAATGACAATAAGTCCCGATTTGTTAAATTTACGGAATACGGAATCATACATGGGTATAGAAAAGATAAGGTTTCTATCACATGACAATGCTTGTATCCGATCTAATAATATACCCATTACATATTTCTTTATATATATAACGTGTGTAGTATAACATGACCGGAAACTAGGAAAATGACTTCATACCTATATCACTCACAGTGTGGGTGATATGGATTATATCTCACTGATAGAACGTTTAGCATTAAATAATTAGGTATATTATATACTCAATGATAACATATAGAGATTTCCCAACTTCAGAAAACCTATAACATGCTTTCTGTCTACTGAGCAATATCGCCTAGTGTGCGATATAGCTCATTAGCCGGATTTTCGGAACTTTTTTTTAATCTCTAATTTTTTAATTTTCTACACTTTTAAGCTCCGTTTTCACTACTTAACACTTTATTTCCATGGAGAACAGTTAAATAATCCACAATTGCACTTTTAAATCCGCAAATAAGAGCTTGAATCGACATGACACATTTATTTCAATCAATGTACACATGTGTCGGTGCGCACGTAGTGACGTCACTGCAACACTGGCAGATTACGTCATTCAGATCTCTCCGCTTCTGAGCTAAAAATAAATGAGCTGCACAGGGGTATTGTCGTTTAAAAACGAAAATTATCGCCGAGTATATAATATATAGTTTAATCAACATTGTTTTCATGATTTGGAAATTAAATCGCTCGTGAAGAGATTCTTGCATATAAAAACTCGTGCGCTATGGCGCACTCGTTTTTATATCGCAAGAATATCTTCCACTTGGGATTTAAATCCCGTATCATGAAAACAATGTTAATTAAACTCTATATATTTCATTATGTACACATTATGTATGTCTTGTATGTTCACATGGGTTGACATACTACATGTATATTTAGGTATATTTCTTCATGTACACATGGGTTAACATACTATATGTATATTTGGTTTTATTTCTTCTATGTTCACATGAGTTGATAAATTACATGTATATTTGGGTATATTGCATTATGTACACATGGATTGACATACTAAATGTATATGTGGGTATATTACTTGTATGTACACATGGGTTGACATATTACATGTTTATGTGTGTATATTTCTTTATGTTGACATGGGTTGACATATTACATGTATATTTGGGTATATTTCTTTATGTACACATGGGTTGACATATTACATGTATATTTGGGTATATTTCATTATGTACACATGGGTTGAAATATTACATATATATTTTGGTATGTTTCTTTTATTTACACATGGGTTGACATATAACATGTATATTTTTGATAAATTTCTTCACGAAAATATTGATTGATTTACAAATGTATACTTTGTTATATTTCTTCAAGTATGCATTGGTTGATATAAATAATGTTTATTGGGTAATATTCCTTCATATACACATTGTTTATTCATGTATACTAAATGTATAATTTGTTATATTTCTTCATGCACACATTGAGTGATATACCAATGTATATTTTGTAAATATTATTCATATACACATATATAGGTTGCTATGCTATATGTATACTTCTTCATGTAAATATTTATTGATATAATAAATGTATGCTTTCGTTTATTTTTACATGTTAACCCCCGCAAGTGGTATATATATATGCCTTCTTATATGCGAACACTCATATATGTATGAGTGAGCGAGCGAGAAAGAGATAGAGAGAGAGGGGATAAAGTTAGAGAGATAGAGAAATAGAGAAAGAGAGAGAGAGAGAGAGAGAGAGAGAGAGAGAGAGAGAGAGAGAGAGAGAGAGAGAGAGAGAGAGAGAAAAAAAGAGAGAGAAAAAAAAAAGAGAGAGAAAAAGATAGAAGGATGGGGGTTAATAAAGAGGACGAAAAGGAGAGAGAGGAAAAGAGAGAGAGTGGAAAAAAAGAGAGAGATATATATATATATATATATATATATATAAAGAGAGAGGGAGAAAGAGAAAGAAAGAGACTGCGAGATATATATATATAGAGAGAGAGAGAGAGAGAGAGAGAGAGAGAGAGAGAGAGAGAGAGAGAGAGAGAGAGAGAGAGAGAGAGAGAGAGAGAGAGAGAGAGAGAGAGAGAGAGAAAGAGAAAGAAAGAGAGAGAGGGAGAGAGAGAGGGGGGTGAGAGAGAGGGGGCGTTGTTAATATGTAATTTGTGTTTGTTTGCTTTTCGCGTATTGCTTTATACTTCATTGAAAACAACACTTAATCTTACTGTAAATAATTTTAAAATATACAAGCATAGCAAAATTTCTCATTGAGGTTAAACAACCGACAATCCGACAATGTTTAGATTTGATCAATGTTGTTTACCAAAAAATAAAAAATAAACAGAAAAACAAATTAATCCGCAGACGACATGATAAGACATATCAGCGCCACACGGCGTTCCCAGGAAATAATTAATTTCCGGAAAGATATGAGCCGTACGTGGGAAGATGGCGGTACAATTGCACTCGAAACAGTTAAACATCCTGCTAGTCTGTGCGTATAACACAGTATATATATATATATATATATATATATATATCTAGGTCCGTCTATTCAATATTGACCAGAACGATGCAAATGCAATTTAATTTGTTGCAAACCCGGAGATGTAGCGGTACCCCAGATTGTAAGACGCGGCTCCTCATGTCAAATCTCATTCCGCTGTTTGCGATTCCAGTGTTCACTCGCCTACATAATGAAAAACATCTTTCTACATGAAATATTAATTATCAAATTTAGTTGAAAATACTGTGGCAAAGGAGAACTTGGTCACCATTAGCATTCCTCATTTTCTCACAATGCTTTCAGAAAATTATCTGCTGTAGATGTATCAGGACACGTCTGCATGTGGGTATGCTTCTATGTTGGTGAGTATACTATCCATATAATAGTATCATACCAAAGCGTTCGGTTTGTCCAAAACACGGCTACCTGCTACCAGTTTATACTAAGGCAGACATTCGTTCAGTTTCTGTTTTTCTGATATGGAACTTGAAGTGCTGATTGAACTGTTTGTGTGATGTAGAAGATACTGACAATGCTTATATTTAAATCAGATTGCGAACCCATATCCAGCTGTCCGTTAAAACTGATTTTAAAAGGTTCTGAAACGTCGTGTGACACGTACATTTTGTACATGCGACAGTGGCCGTATTAACCTCTTCCAATGTACAGACATATCGGATAACATTTCTGACAGATGGAAAAAAGGCTCGTTTTGAGTTTTCAACTGTTTTTCAATAAGCATACTGTCATTGAAGAGTCAGTTTAATAAACATGCAAAACTACATATGTGCAGTGCTTGCTTTGAGTCTGGAAGTTAGGGTACGTCGTCATGTTTTTAAAGTATTTAAAGTGGCTAAAACTGCATTTAGGCGAACTGCAATGCACGCTCTTGAACTGTATGAAAACCCAATCTACGACAAGCTTAATAAAGCGGCAGAATTATAGTGAAGATCACTTTAGAAACAACTTCGACATGTGCTGAATAATAGTAGTCATAAATAGCACCGTTCACTCGCTCATGCATGTACGTGAACAGTTCATATGGGATGACCGTTTTCCAAACTAACATGATTGTGCTTTCTTCAGCATATTGCATCCTTGTTCCTAACATGCAATAGTATACAAAGTATTGATCAGCAGTACGTTCGGATCAAAAGTAATACTAAAGTCAATATAATTATGGTCCATGGTCCGTATTAAAAAGTAGTGCAGTTTGTACGGAATCAGGTTAATCTTTTCTGGAATTAGTCTGCATTATCTCTGAGTGTAGTAGAAATCCTGAGTGTACTGTAATAGTATAGTCGAAATCATAAGTGTACTGTAATAGTATAGTCGAAATCCTGAGTGTATTGTAATAGTACAGTCGAAATCCTAAGTGTACTGTAAAAGTATAGTCGAAATCCGCAGTGTACTGTAACAGTATAGTCGAAATCTGCAGTGTACTGTAATAGTATAGTCGAAATCCGCAGTGTACTGTAATAGTATAGTTGAAATCCTAAGTGTACTGTAATAGTATAGTCGAAATCCTGAGTGTACTGTAATAGTACAGTCGAAATCCGGAGTGTGCTGTAATAGTATAGTCGAAATCCTAAGTGTACTGTAATATTATAGTCGAAATCCGGAGTGTACTGTAATAGTATAGTCGAAATCCTAAGTGTACTGTAACATTATAGTCGAAAGCCGGAGTGTACTGTAATGGTATAGTCGAAATCCTAAGTGTACTGTAATAGTATAGTCGAAATCCTAAGTGTACTGTAAAAGTATTGTCGAAATCCGCAGTGTACTGTAACAGTAAAGTTTAAATCGGACTTCAGATTTGAATTATTATCAAAATATGGTAATAAAGAACTATAGATAAGATGCGTTTCGCATGTTTCAAAATCCTTATTTGACTCTCT
This sequence comes from Serripes groenlandicus, assembly GCA_031761405.1. Taxonomy (NCBI): domain Eukaryota; kingdom Metazoa; phylum Mollusca; class Bivalvia; order Cardiida; family Cardiidae; genus Serripes; species Serripes groenlandicus. The sequence continues at coordinate 161,916,553 of JASEVX010000001.1, read as the reverse complement.
AACCCTATAGTGTGGGTACTCAAAATAAACCTTTGCATAAGATGATTCTTTTGAGTACCGACATCATAGGGATTGGTTGGATAATAAGAGATATTGTGGTGGGTAAAGAGCTGTTAAACCGCCCGACTCACTAATATATATATGTTTTATTGATTGATTGGGGTTTAACGCCGTTTTTAACAATTTCTCAGTTATATCACGGAGGCCAGTTCACCTATTCGTGCATTTCCTGGTTTTCTCACACCAGTACTCCACACAACAATCTTCCCAAGCAACTGGCTGCTTTTCCACATAGACTTATAGCCCATTGGGGGAAGACGAATGACGCATGTCGCATTGACTTTTGTCAATCTTCGGAAAGAAAGTTGGCCGAGCCGGGATTCGAACTCACAACCCCTGGATTGACAGCCCACGTCGATACCGACTGAGCTACCGGGGCTCGGCATATATGTTTAAATGATCGTATTGAACAGGATACTTTCTTATGTATGCTTCGTATGTTAGACGCATCAATACTCCCCTTACTAAACGAAGCGGACAACATAGAGTTGCTGTGTTACTATTATATGAGCCGTTCCACGAAAAAAAAAAAATTGTGGATTCCGGTAAAGCATCGACCCAGATCAGCCTAAGCATGCTAACCCGGAAAGACACTTTTCGCCTCTTGTGGATTTTCTGTTTCGGTAAGCATTACTCTATACCTCTATTTATATATAAATGCATTACACTGTTTAAAAGTGATAAACTGAAGTACACGTAAATGCAGCCGATTATACTATAATTATCCTGCCAAGCAAAAGCATAGATCGTCTACATTTTTATTTATCCAGCTTAAGGCGTGTGTCCACCTGTTTTGTTTGGGTTATTTTTGTTTTCGTACAATTGTGAGAATTTTACGTGAACTAACAGTATCCCCTACATAGAAGGGGAAACATCAAGTGTATAAGTATAATGAAGGTATATTCCCCGTCGTGACATTAACAACAAATTAAAAACGTTTAAAACAACGAAACTCACCATTAAAGTGTCATGTTGTGGAAGGGCATTGATTTAGTAGATATGTTAACCCTTTCCTTCATATAGAGGCTTGATGGCGCCTCTGCAGCAGACGGCGTTTTGAATATATGGTGACAAAAGAAGAAATTGCTCAAAACGAGCAATTTCTCCTTTTGCCACAATGTTTTCCACTCTCAGTCATAGGTTATCCATTCAATTATAAATATTTATAGAGATTTTCTACAAAATATGTTCAAAGTCGTCTGCTGCAGAATTGTTGTATGACGAAAAGGGTTTATCATAATGACCGTGTGTGTATGATGATTTAGAGATACAGCCGCCTTGTGTGTATGATGATTTAGAGATACAGCCGCCTTGTGTGTATGATGATTTAGACTTTTGAGTAATTCAGCTCTTTAACCTTTCCCACAATCATACGTATTTTGACGCGACTGCAGCAGACGACTTTAGCATTTCCTGGTAGCTTTTGAAGGACGCGTATTAGAAAATACCGACGTTTTTACTATTCCATGTTCAAGATCGGGCGTCTCCATTTCTCATGTAATAAGATTTTTGGAATATTTTTATAACTTTTAACCCTATCCCTCATATAGACGCTTTTTGACGCCTCTGCAGCAGACGGCTTTTTGAAAACATAGTAACAAAAGAAGAAATTGCACAAAACGTGCAATTTCTCCTTTTGCCACAATGTTTTCCACTTTTTGTCATAGGTTATCCATTCAATTATAGAGATTTTCTATATTTTGACAAAATAAGTTCAAAGTCGTCTGCTGCAGAATTGCCGTATGAGGGAAAGGGTTAAAGGTAAAACACGCTGATTTCAGATGAGACTCACCTGAATCTGTATTGTTTGCAAAAAAAAAAAAAAAAAAAGAGATTGCCTTTGGCGCCGAGTTAACCATTTACCAGCCATGCTTTTATGTTCACAAACAATTACCGTTAACCATTTCCAAAGTACAACATATCTACAGAAAGACGTGTTAAACATGGAATAGTCTAGACTTTAAACAATTCGGCGCTGAAAGAGTTAAACCATCGTAATGTGTAGAATGAATTACCTTTTAGGATAAAGGCCATTCTTTCTGAAAGGTTTCTATTTATAAGGACACCGAAAACGGAAACTAGTAAATTGTGTTGCTATGGGTTTTGTCTGCAAATGTGTTACCATGACAGCGGTAATACTAGATAATACACTTTTGGAATTTGCAATTCCTCAATACGATGTGGATTGTTTTTAAACCAGTTCTCGCATACATACGCCTTCTGACGCTTCTGCAGCAGACGACGTTTGAAAATAGTGTGGCCAAAGAAGAAATGACTTCTCCTTTTGCGACAATGTTTTCAACTTTCAATAATTACACTTTCGTTTACAAAGATTTTCCAAATTTTTGCATACATATTTTCAAAATCGTCTGCTGCATATTTGATGTATGTGGGAACTATTGAACAGATGGTTAAAGTTTATATAAATGAAATGTTTGTGTCTATCTATATATATTGAAATACAATCCTAAAATAGTCACATAGCTCGTCATGTGTGAATTGCTATAAAGCTGTTATTCCCCCTTTCAAATTCAATTATCATAATCACTATGTTGAACACGTATAAAGGCCAGTTTGCGTAGGAAATTATAGGTGTCACTGCCAGCGACAATTCATTTTGCAAGAGAAGTACATTGCAATGATTCAATTATATACGACTTTAACCATTTCCAACATATAACACCTCAGAAGAACACAAGTTTTAAATGCCTAGGCAAATACATGCTAATATCTTTGAATGAAAGTATGCATGAGTCGTCCCGCGAGAAAACCAATATTATGGTCTCTGCGTAAAGTATCGACCCTGATCAGCCTAAGCATGCCGCGCAGGCATACCCGGATAGACACTTTTCGCCTCTTGTGGATTTTCTGTTTAAGGAATCATTACTTTATACCTGTAAACCCCTGAGACGGAATGTGTCGGCCCGGATCAGTCTGCGCGGACTGCGCAGGCTGATCTGGGTCGATACATTACGCAGAAGCCATAACGTTGGTTTTCTGGGACGGCTCACATCTTCATAATACTTGAAAACATTGTAATTAAAAGGAGAAACATGATATTTATGTGAAATATATCCTTTTGCCACAATGTTGATAAAATCGTCTGCTGCAGAAACGTCAAAATGCGTCTGCAAGTGGGAAAGTGTTAATTTCACAACATGTGCATGTTATGTCGATATGCACAATTTTAAACCACTTTTGTGAACAATTAAGACCAAGATCAACATGTACATCCGGGCAATCTAATCGTGTTCGATCGCTACGTTTTCATCAATTATGTATACTAGTATATAAACATGTAAGAACATCAGGGCCGATGATTTTTTCAAAGGTAATAATTCCAGAAGTACCTGATAGATAGTGTATATTTCGATTATATTACATAGATGTTTAAAGGGATATTACATTTATATACACTGATGCCTAAAGTTGGTACCCACTACCTTGTGTAGCCAAGGTCTGTATAAGGAGACACTTAAAGATAGTGTATATTTTGAATTTTTATTTGAACACATTTTGAAAACAATCCACACAACGCCTTATTAAAGCGACTAAAATCCAGATGGCAAAAAACTCGAATTCGCCCTAAATGTTATTCTTTATGTTATCCAAGTAAAACCAGGGTAGAAAATGTATCGTTTTTTATCAATAAAGTGAACTTGAGTCGTTTTCAATTGTCCCGATGAAGGGGTTTCCAATTAAAAATACTTACCCCGTTACTGACAGGGTAGAATTTGCGATGGAAAAAGTATCGATAACAAGAAAATCTCACCGATTATAGGGGTATGTAATATGTCAATTATCATATTTTAATGCCCCAAATACAAAAATAACACTTATTTTCTTAAAATTGGAAATTTTATTTCTTTTCGACAGTTGGGTATCTGGAGTTCAGTCGCTTTAAGCTACTACAAAATAATATATAAATATCTGGTTCATATACGATGCTAATAATGACGGTTATACAGAGGATAAAGGATCACGTCATATCATTTAGCTTTGGTTGCTAGGGATATTCGTCACAATAATGTCCACTGCATTCCAAAGTTCTGTCATGCTAGAATATAACATTACAAAATTCGATTGAGGGAACATTGTGTCACTAACGTCTGCGTTAACGATGTTATCATTCACAAATCAACGCTCGAAAGTGGTCCACAGAGATAGAAATATCACGCACATGTAAATGTCTTACAGTGATGAGAATATTTCCTATGTGGCTTTCGACTTAACCCTTTCCCTCATACGACAATTCTGCAGCAGACGACTTTGAACGTATTTTGTCAAAACATAGAAAATCTCCATAATTGAATGGATAACCTATGACAAAAAGTGGAAAATATTGTGGCAAAAGGAGAAATTGCACGTTTTGTGCAATTTCTTCTTTTGTCACTATGTTTTCAAAAAGCCGACTGCTGCAGAGGCGTCAGAACGCGTCTATATGAGGGAAAGCGTTAATGATATAACCCTGTCTACAAATGAAAACGCATCTTACTTCATGCTGTTTTTATTTGTTTGGAACAAACAAATTTAGAGAGCTAAAATTCTGAAGCCATACGTCTTATGGAAAATTCCCTAAATTTCATACGCGTGAAAGTAGTACTCAATACTTGCTCTTACTTTTCAAATGTATCACGATATTTGAAATAATGATATATTTATATCGTCTTTGTTTTCTTATGTGGTTCTTATATTCAAAGAGAATTTGGAAATAAAATGAAACATTGTATTTTAAAACATGAACGCGGAGAGATTTATAAATCTCAATGAGTGAACTGCTACAGGGAGAACTATTTCCGATTTAAGCTCCAGATACGGTATTTGAATTTTCAATCACGCATTGTATTGAAAATGTAGATAAAAACAGAATTGAAAATATTTTCCTTGTGCCTTGTCGGTCATATAAATATAGTATAAATAATTAAAAAAGCAAATATGTGCGTCATAAAATGCATTTAAAATGAGAGTAACACATTTGCAGAGAAATCGTGATCGTCGAATTCTATTTATAAATACAACGGTATGAGGGGAGGGTCTAAAATGAGGACGCGATCTGCGGACAAATACATTATAGATGGAAAATGCGGACAAATGCAATATAGAGGGAAAATGCGGACGCTATAGAATATAGAGCAAATCTGCGGACGCTATGATTTGTTGTAAAAAATGTTTAAATAAAGATGGGCAAATGTGTATAATGTGTTAAATATGATCATATCCGGGGTTTTCTTTGTAAATATATAATGTGTTTGATTGCTTTTATCAGTGATATAGATTAAACCAAAAATCGAGATCATGCTGAAATGGAATCTCTTTGTAAAGTGTTTTAACGACTTTCCTCTTTATATCATATCTATAGATATCAATAACGAGAATTGATGGATTGATTTTCCGACAAGTAAATGTCTTTTGACGCATCTGCAGCGGACGAAATTTGAAAACATTGCAATAATAGAATAGGTTGCTAGTAACTAGCCATAGATTTTGCTTCAATTATATCCCCTCCTTTACAATCGATTGAAGGGTCATGGGTTCTAATTATTGTTTGGCCTCTTCATGTTCTACTTTGTAACTTTCAACAGTTTTCCATGTGCCATACTACGAGGCAAATGATCCATGCAACATTCTATTATGTAGGGTACTTGGAAGGGGCAGAACAATTTAAATAACAAATAAACAATAAGTATATATATATATATACAACACTTTTAATCTTAATTTGTTTCTAGTAATTACATATATATACAACAATAATACTAATCTATAACATATAAGTTAAATGTTTTTTTCTTGCTGTGTAAACAGTAAAAAGCAACATATATTGAAAACATTGTGGGAAAAGGAGAATTTGCTTATTTAAACAATTTCTTAATTCCCATAACCTTTCTTTACCGTCGACGACTATAAACCAAATTTGTATTTGAAGGCTGTTATAAGTAAAAAACTTAAATGTTGCCAATTTAATCACATATCTTATCATTATAATAGCCAAATAATTAACAAAAGTTACAATTAAAGTCCGCATCTGTTGTCGAAATATCCACAGGTGCATTAACACAAGATTTGTGAAACCAATTTGTGCATATATCACATTGTACCATGACGGTATCGACACATCCCGGCAAGTTACAAATACATAAATGTATATGATAGGTTTATTGGGAAAAGGGGTTACATTTATAATTTGTTTGGAATGACACTCGTACACAATGGTAATTAACAGTGTATGGTCACGCATCCTTAATTGATTTGGCAAGCTTAAACACCCTTTAAAGGAAACAGCGGCCAGCTTAGGTGTATACTGTAGAGTAAAATGGGGACGGCACAGGTATTGGTTTTCTCTGGAGCATTTAATCCTTTTATAATGCAAATGAATTCAAAAGCCTCTGAAGTCTGAAGCATGTTTCTTTTAAAGTGCTCATATAAATATTAATACTTAGTTATTGTGATCTTCTTTTGTCCGGCGTCTGTCGTCCGTCAACATCTTCTCCTCAGTAACGAGTTGGTCAATTGAGATGAAACTTCACAGAAAGCATCCTCTCATTGACCTCACCAGAATTCCTTCAAATGTTTGTGATTCATGCAGAATTATGGTTTCCATGGCAACGAAAATAAAATAACTTTAAAATTCTTCTTCTACCAAACTGGTTGGCAGATTTTCAAATTATTTTAAAGAAGTATTCCTTGGCCGCCAGGGAGCGGGGCTTTTTTGCCTTATATGGCTATAGTGTAAACTCAAAAAAATCTTCTCCTCCAAAAGTGTCAGGCCGATTTTCAAATAATTTTGTAGAAATGTTCCTAGGGTGACCCTCTATCAGATTCCTTACAGCCAAGTTGATTGGTCGAAAAACATAGACGCCAGCGGGCGGGGCTTTTTTGCCTAATATGGCTATTGTAAAAACTTGAAAAATCTTCTCCTCCGAAAGTGTTTGACCAATTTTCAATTCTTTTTGTAGAAATGTTCATTGGGAGACCATCTATCAGATTCCTCCAAGCCATGTTGATTGGTCGAAATACATGGCCGCCAGGGGGCAGGGCTATTTGGCCTTATATGGCTATAGTGAAAACTTGAAAAATCTCTTGTTAAGCAGGAAACTTTTGAGTAAGATTTTAGAAAACCCTTGGTCAATTGTGATTTTTTTTATAACAAAAATTGGTAAATACTATAATGAGTGAGTCGGGGCCATAATGGTTATCCATTTGTTTTACATGTCTTTTGAAACTTGGAAATTAAATATAATATTCACATGTATGTCTCATGATTTATTTTTATAGACAACTAAAATGGCATTTAATTTTAACGAATGCGTCATTTATTCTTTTACCCGAAGTTGTAATATTTATAAACAATGCATAGTTTATAAATCACACATCTATACAAAGGCAAATGTTTGAACAGTTTTATGTACCCAAACAAATGGAGTGCCTTCAGCGCTTTGATTATATTTAGCAGTGCTTTCAGTGCGTTTAGATTTAGTTTAAACTTATTTATTTTACATCGATTGCGAAACTAGCTTTCAACTTACATTAATCACACTCGTTGTCTGCTTCCTGGAGACTTATCCAGTACTCATGAAAAAACAAAAACAAAGGCAGAAGCCGCGCATCACGGGATTCGAACCATGGCCCTTTCGTACGAGGGGCGCACGCTCTACCTCTACACACATGTCCTTCGCTGCATGTGACGACGTGCTTCAAAACACACTGTCCGGAAGCTGTGATCTGTTGTTATTATATAACTTAACTCTTGTTAAGGCCAAATGCAATTAAAGCCTTTTACAAACAATGCAGATTAAAGTGAAACAGCTCGTAACGAGATGTCTCTCCTTAAATCTGCATTGTTTGCCACTTAGACATTACATTTTACCAATTTCCCATTGTCAAAATAAAAATAGAAAATGGCCTATAATGATCTATTTTTATATGAGATAGTGCATGAGAAAATGTACAATATAGATCCAGATCAGTATGTGCACCCGCACAGTCTGATCATGACTTACACTGTTCATATACTACTTTCCCTAGTTTGCCAGTAGATTTTGTGAACTTGTGTAGATTCTGATAAGACAGAGCAGGTGGACAAGATGACCTGAAACAACCCTGTTTAAACATGCTAATTTTTCTCATGCACTGAGTCATGTAAGCATAACATATATGAGCCATTCCCGGATCAGCCTTATCATGCCGCGCAGGCTAACACGGACAGACACTTTTTAGCCTCCTGTGGATTTTCAGTTTCACGAACCATTACTCTATACCTCTATCTCCCTGAGACGGATAGGGTCGGTCCGGATTAGCCTGCGCGGACTGCGCAGGATGATCTTGGTCATTACATTACGCAGAGTCCATAATGTTGGTTTTCTATTGGAACGGCTAATATACTATGTTGACTTTCTAACTGCGTATCTTAGTGATGTGAAATCGACTAGGCCTGTTGATTCTGTGACGCAGATACTGTGTTACCAGAGCTCTAGATAAGGGGCGTTTTGCATGTTCTTAAACCCTTATTTTGACCCGCTAACCCTATGTTGTGGGTACTCAAAAGAATTGTCTCAGTGAGACGATTCTTTTGAGTACCCACAGCATAGGGTTTGCTTTAATTATAAGAGAAAATTTGTCGGAAAAAGAGCTGAATACCGCAGCATTTTAATGGCATCAATAGCATCTTTACAAAGTGATCGCTCGGCTTTACGTAATTACATCGCGAGTCTGTCGTTTTGTTTGGATTGTGGCGAAGATAAGGCGAAATGATGTAACAAAATGAATCAAGATAAATTTACCATTCTCATTAAGCAGTGTCTAGCTCTTTACTCTTTCATTGCCAGTGGCAATATATAGGGCTTTGCCATTAATACAGATTCACGTGAGTCAGCTCCTAACGAGCTGTCCAACCTTAAACTTTCATTGATTGCCTCTAAGTTAGCAAAACATTCCAAAATTCTAACTACATGAAAATTGAGTCGCAAGATTTTGAACATGGTAGAGTCTACTTTAGGAAATTGAGGGTTAACCCCGAACAGTATACGTGCGTGTATGTTTGAATATTCTAAATACGAGTTGACAAATGTGTCTACACTGTAGAGGTTCCTTCTGATTGACTGATGGACGAGCAGTAAGCACTGCTATAAATGTGTTGGTATCTTCATTTACTGGTGTAAATCTGTAATAAAAAAACATGCCGGTAATGTGTCGTTGTCTTAAGATGTCCATAAATTCGTTTGAATGAGGAGAATGTAATTTAACGGTTTAACGCCGGTGAAGTGTTAATTGCGAAATTGCGGAAGTCATTTACGATAGCCACAGAAACACAATGAAGATTAACATTTTCCCACATACAACACATCTGTAGCTTTTGGAAACATTAAGTCAAATATACGAAAACTCTCTATAAATGACGAACTGTTATTAAAAAAGGTTGTGGCAAAAGTCATCTGCTACAGACGCAACAGAAAGTGTCTATGTGTGTCGGATAGTCATCTGCTACAGACGCAACAGAAGTGTATATGTGCCTCGGAAAGTCATCTGCTACAGACGCAACAGAAAGTGTCTATGTGTGTCGGATAGTCATCTGCTACAGACGCAACAGAAGTGTATATGTGCCTCGGAAAGTCATCTGCTACAGACGCAACAGAAAGTGTCTATGTGTCGGAAAGCCATCTGCTACAGACGCAACAGAAGTGTATATGTGTCGGAAAGTCATCTGCTACAGACGCAACAGAAATGTATATGTGTCGGATAGTCATCTGCTACAGACGCAACAGAAAGTGTCTATGTGTCGGAAAGCCATCTGCTACAGACGCAACAGAAGTGTATATATGTCGGAAAGTCATCTGCTACAGACGCAACAGAAATGTATGTGTGTCGGAAAGTCATCTGCTACAGACGCAACAGAAATGTATATGTGTCGGAAAGTCATCTGCTACAGACGCAACAGAAAGTGTTTATGTGTCGGAAAGTAATCTGCTACAGACGCAACAGAAGTGTATTTATGTCGGAAAGTCATCTGCTACAGACGCAACACAAGTGTATATATGTCGGAAAGTCATCTGCTACAGACGCAACAGAAATGTATGTGTGTCGGAAAGTCTCGGAAAGTCATCTGCTACAGACGCAAAAGAAAGTGTTTATGTGTCGGAAAGTCATCTGCTACAGACGCAACAGAAGTGTATATATGTCGGAAAGTCATCTGCTACAGACGCAACACAAGTGTATATATGTCGGAAAGTCATCTGCTACAGACGCAACAGAAATGTGTGTGTGTCGGAAAGTCATCTGCTACAGACGCAACATAACTGTAAATGTGTCGGAAAGTCATCTGCTACAAACGCAAAAGAAAGTGTTTATGTGTCGGAAAGTCATCTGCTACAGACGCAACAGAAAGTGTATATGTGTCGGAAAATCTTCTGCTACAGACGCAACAGAAAGTGTGTATGTGTCGGAAAGCCATCTGCTACAGACGCAACAGAAAGTGTATATGTGTCGGATAGTCATCTGCTACAGACGCAACAGAAATGTATATGTGTCGGAAAGCCATCTGCTACAGACGCAACAGAAGTGTATATGTGTCGGAAAGTCATCTGCTACAGACGCAACAGAAAGTGTCTATGTGTCGGAAAGTTTTCTGCTACAGACGCAACAGAAATGTATATGTGTCGGAAAGTCATCTGCTACCGACGCAACAGAAAGTGTCTATGTGTCGGAAAGTCATCTGCTACAGACGCAACAGAAAGTGTCTATGTGTCGGAAAGTCTTCTGCTACAGACGCAACAGAAAGTGTATATGTGTCGGAAAGTCATCTGCTACAGACGCAACAGAAAGTGTCTATGTGTCGGAAAGCCATCTGCTACAGACGCAATAGAAGTGTATATATGTCGGAAAGTCATCTGCTACAGACGCAACAGAAGTGTTTATGTGACGGAAAGCCATCTGCTACAGACGCAACAGAAGTGTATATGTGTCGAAAAGCCATCTGCTACAAACGCAACAGAAGTGTATGTGTGTCGGAAAGTCATCTGCTACAGACGCAACAGAAAGTGTATATGTGTCGGAAAGTCATCTGCTACAGACGCAACAGAAAGTCTTTATGTGTCGGAAAGCCATATGCTACAGACGCAATAGAAGTGTATATATGTCGGAAAGTCATCTGCTACAGACGCAACAGAAGTGTTTATGTGACGGAAAGCCATCTGTTACAGACGCAACAGAAAGTGTATATGTGTCGGAAAGCCATCTGCTACAGACGCAACAGAAGTGTATATGTGTCGGAAAGCCATCTGCTACAGACGCAACAGAAGTGTATGTGTGTCGAAAAGCCATCTGCTACAGACGCAACAGAAGTGTATATGTGTCGGAAAGTCATCTGCTACAGACCCAACAGAAGTGTATATGTGTCGGAAAGTCATCTGCTACAGACGCAACAGAAAGTGTATATGTGTCGGAAAGTCTTCTGATACAGACGCAACAGAAGTGTATATGTGTCGGAAAGTCATCTGCTACAGACGCAACAGAAAGTGTTTATGTGTCGGAAAGTCATCTGCTACAGACGCAACAGAAAGTGTCTATGTGTCGGAAATTCATCTGCTACAGACGCAACAGAAAGTGTATGTGTGTCGGAAAGTCATCTTCTACAGACGCAACAGAGGTGTATATGTGTCGGAAAGCCATCTGCTACAGACGCAACAGAAAGTGTATATGTGTCGGAAAGTCATCTGCTACAGACGCAACAGAAGTGTTTATGTGTCGGAAAGTCATCTGCTACAGACGCAACAGAAATGTATATGTGTCGGAAAGTCATCTGCTACAGACGCAACAGAAAGTGTTTATGTGTCGGAAAGCCATCAGCTACAGACGCAACAGAAAGTGTATATGTGTCGGAAAGCCATCTGCTACAGACCGAACAGAAAGTGTTTATGTCTCGGAAAGTCATCTGCTACAGACGCAACAGAAAGTGTCTATGTGTCGGAAAGTCTTCTGCTACAGACGCAACAGAAAGTGTTTATGTGTCGGAAAGCCATCTGCTACAGACGCAACAGAAAGTGTATATGTGTCGGAAAGCCATCTGCTACAGACGCAACAGAAAGTGTTTATGTGTCGGAAAGCCATCTGCTACAGACGCAACAGAAGTGTATATGTGTCGGAAAGCCATCTGCTACAGAAGTGTATGTGTGTCTGAAAGCGTTAAACGAGTACACTATTATGTAATTACTATAAGTTAAAAATATCTGAAAAAAAGAATGATTGATTGATTGATTGATTGGGTTTTAACGCCGCTTTCAGCAATTGTTCAGTCATATCACGGCGACCAGTTCACTTACTCATGCGTTTCCTGGTTTTCCCACACCAGTTCACCACACAACATACCTTCCAAGCAACTTGTGAATACGTCTAACTAAAATCGTGGAAATCTTTGACACAGAGAAGAATAAAAAATGAGTAAAATAAAGAAAGAATATTACATAATATTACATAGAAATATTACACGTTTGAAGCACAAATTCTCCTGTTCTCACAATATTTCCAGTGATTAAATACTTCTGATTGTACATGTGATCTTTCGGGCTGAAGCGTTCAGACAGACGCCTGAATGTTTACGTGATAACAAGATCGTGTTGATGATTCTATGATTCCCCTTATCTGGAAGCTTTTAAATTGGATGTTCCGACTAACCGATAAATACAGAAATTTGGTCTTACAAAAACATATGGTGTTTCAGATCAAATAATTGAGCATTTAAACAAAATTTCATTCGCCAATGTATGCGGTACATCGGCTGAACATTAACGTGAGTCCACACACTAGGTCTGAAAACTCGTTTGTTTTACAAACGTTTTTATACAAATCTATGATTTTACGATTTATAAGTTTGAGAAATATCTCTTTACTTTGAGAGATATCTTTTTACTTTTGAGAGATATTTTTTTTCTTTTGGGGGATAACAAACATTTAAAAATAAATGTGGACACTTTCTATAAGTGAACGGTTAATTGAGCCCGTACATAGGAAAAGGTTTAAGTTGGCTTTTGAAAATAGTATATGAGCCGTCCCACGATAAAACCAACATTATGGCCTCTGCGTAATGTATCGACCCTGATCAGCTTGCGCAGTCCAAGCAGCCTAATCCGGACCGACACATTCCGTCTAAGGGTAATAGGGGTATAGAGTAATGATTCCTGCAACAGAAAATCCACAGGAGGGAGGCGAACATTGTCTGTTCGGGTTAGCCTGCGCGGCATGCTTAGGCTGATCCAGGTTGATACTTTACGTGGAGTCCATCAGAAATGCAAATGTGTACCTTTTCACATGCACTTGCTCAATCATTGAAAACGTTGAAAAGTTGTGACCAAAGAAGAAATTGCTCTTTATGTGCAATTTCTCCTTTAGCCACAATGGTTTCAAAAGTTGTTTGAGTCAGAAAGCGTATATAAACTATATATTTTAAAGTTTTTAGGTACCAAAATTCAAAATATCTATGAAATGATGGGGAAAGAAGTGTAGAATTGAGCAGCGATCCAAAACAGCCAATCTTACTGGTAATGGCGAACATTTTCGTAACGTCAATACACGACACATACGTCAAATGGGACCTATAAATTACTTCGAGTGCAGTCAAATGGGACCTATAAATTACTTCGAGCGCAGTCAAATTGGACATATAAATTATTTCGAGTGCAGTCAAATGGGACCTATAAATTACTTCGAGTGCAGTCAAATAGTACCTATAAATTACTTCGAGGGCAGTCAAATAGGACCTATAAATTACTTCGAGATATCGACATATTCGAGTGATCCATTGATTGATGATAAATTGATTCATGTATTTCAGCTTCGTAATTAATCCATATTTAATTGATTAATATGAGACAGTGATACAATCCTATTTATAAAACAGCGCAGCAGCAGTTCCGGGTTCTCGTGTGAGCAGTCATAACTGCTTCTATGCTGTTTGTTTACGTTATATGATATATTCGAATAATCATATGTTCGAGATATCGCGAGTCCACTGTATTATCAGCGCGTCCTCTCTCGTGTTAATTGTAATATTGTGTCCAGTCGCGAGTCAACAGCACGTCCTCTCGGGTTAATTGTCGCAGCTCAATTTAATACTGACGAGGCTCTTATATTACCCAACGTTATATTCATGGCTGACGTTCAAAGCAACTTCGGACTGACCATTACCCAACTTTGTATTCATGGCCGACTTTCAAAGCAATATCTAACTGACTATTACCCAACTTTGTATTCATGGCCGACTTTCAAAGCAGCATCGGACTGATATTTACCCAACTTTGTATTCATGGCCGACTTTCAAAGCAATATCTAACTGACTCTTACCCAACTTTGTTTGCATGACTAACGTTCAAAGCAGCATCTGAATGACTCCTATTCATTGTTTGTATTCATATATTATTGTATTCATGACTAACGTTCAAAGCAGCATCTGAATGACTCTTATTCATTGTTTGTATTCATATATTATTGTATTCATGACTAACGTTCAAAGCAGCAACCGGTTGACTCTTATCCGGCTTTGTAATCATGGCTGACTTTCAAAGCAGCATCCGACTGACACTAACCCAACATTATTTCAAAGCAGCAACCGACTGACTTTAACCAAACTTTGTAAGCATGGCTGACTTACAAAGCGGCATCCGAACGAGTCTTAATCAACGTTGTATTCATGGCTGACTTTCAAAGCAGCATCCAATTTACTCTACCCGACTTTGTCCTCATGGCTGACTTTCAAAGCGGCCACCACTGATATCTAACCAAACCTTGTAATCATGGCCGACTTTCAAAGCAGCATCCAATTGTTTTCTTCTCCTTTTATTTTTATATTTAGACTTTGTCTTTCCCACCATTACTTTAGTATATAAACTATAAAGTGAACAGACAAAATGATGATTGGGTATCTAAGGAGTTGGAGACATCGAGCATGTTGAAAGTACATTTATCTATAAATACAATTTATGAATCTTCTTGATGAACAAAAGGGCCATGGTGGCAATAGATGGTTCACCTGAGTAATGCGGTCAGGTACGCTTATATAAGAGGCCCTAAGGCAAGCTCACTTGTCACAAGGCAAAATAACCAAACCAATGTTGTCTGAATTTGTCAAATTAATAAGACATGAGGAAACTCATAGGTCCTATATATCCCTATGTAATACAGGTGGTCACCGGGATTGGGCCAATTTTGAGCATAGGGGTACTATTGAAACTATTGTTAAAGGACAACTAAACGATGATACATACCAAGTAGCTAAGCTAAAGGCCTTTTGGTGTCTTGGTAGATGTCCACTAGGTAATGATTCATTCCAAATAGCTAAGCTCTAGAAGATCTTTAAAAGTTCATCCTCATATATCTCTATGTAAAACAGGTGACCACCAACCCCCCCCCCCCCCCCCCCCCCCCCCCAACAAAAACCAACATTGTTTTGATCGACTCGGTAGAGGACTACTAGACAATGCTACACACACCAAAGATCTAAGCTCTAGGACTTTCGGTTTCGGACAAGAAGATGTTCAAATATCTGCATGGAATGAATTTCTATGAAAGGCCATAACCGAAAGAACATCTATGTGGAATTTCAATTGGCCAAGTAGTTAAAGGGGAGATGCTGTTTAACAAAATAGTGACGATGCCCGACGCACGACCAACGACGCATGAAAAGCGGCGGGGAACAGGCGATCACTTTGGACACAGGTGAGCTCAATACTAGAACGTCGTCTATTTGCCTCAATTCTCGATAGAAGTCATACGTCGTTAACAAAAATTAATATTCGCCGCTTAGCTCTATCTGACAAAACGAGCCGTCTCACGAGAAATCCAACATTATGGACTCTGCGTAATGTGTCGACCCAGATCAGCCTGCGCAGTCCGCGACACATTCCGTCTCAGGAGGATAGAGGTATAGAGTAATGATTCCTGAAACAGAAAATCCACAGTGTCTGTGCTGATCCGAGTCGATACTTTACGCAGAGTCCACGATGCTGGTTCTGCGTAATGTATCGACCAGATCAGCCTGCGCTGTCCGCGCAGACTGATCCGGTCGACACATTCCGTCTTAGGGGGATAGATGTATAGAGTAGTTATTCCTGAAACAGAAAATCCACAGTGTCTGTGCTGATCCGAGTCGATACTTTACGCAGAGTCCACGATGCTGGTTCTGCGTAATGTATCGACCAGATCAGCCTGCGCTGTCCGCGCAGACTGATCCGGTCGACACATTCCGTCTTAGGGGGATAGATGTATAGAGTAGTTATTCCTGAAACAGAAAATCCACAGTGTCTGTGCTGATCCGAGTCGATACTTTACGCATAGTCCACGATGCTGGTTTTCTCGCGGGACGGCTCATATCAATACATCTGCGTAATGTATCGAACAGATCAGCCTGCGCTGTCCGCGCAGACTGATCCGGCCAACACATTCCGTCTAAGGGGGGATAGATAGAGTAGTGATTCCTGAAACAGAAAATCCACAGGAGGTGAAAAGTGTATGTCCGGATTATCCTGCGCGGCATGCTTAGGCTGATCCGGGTCGATACTTTACGCAGAGTCCACGATGCTGGTTTTCTCGTGGGACGGCTCAAATGTCCTTTGCAGCTGATGTCCAGGAAATGATGGCACTTAACATAACTGGCATCCTTTAATTATCCCTTCTCCACTCGTAAGTACATTTTGTCGCGTCTTCAGCAAACGTCTTTTGAAAACATAGAGCAAGATCATAATGCGCAATTTCTCCTTTTGCCACACTTTTTTCAATTCTATTCAATGTTATACTTTCATTTATAGAGATTTCAATTTTAACTTTGTGTTATTAAAGTCGTCTGCTTTATTCAAGTAGTAAGGCCTCTGACCTATAAACATTAATATTTACGAATTATACACTACAATTGGAATGAGTTAAATTACAGAAACAGTTTCGTTGAGAGATATTCTTAAATATTGAAATAGTGATGATTATACATATAAGTTATCCATACAGTGTTTGAAGATATCATTCGGGCAAAAAAGGTTTTGAATGTTCGATACCCTCAGTTCAAACGTTTTAAAGTTTATCAATGTCAAACCCAATATCAAGTCTACCGTATTTGTTTTACTCTAGTACTAATCTCGCTTTAAATGTGTAAATGAAGCGATAAGTCTGTTGCAGAATTTCCATCATCAAACATTTGTATTTTTGCATCAGATCATCGCATTGCCTTACTAATAACTTATTAGTAATAAGACATACAGTCTCTATAGTACAGTGAAGGGAGGGTAATCATGCCTGTTTCATAATGTGTACGAACATAGTTTAAGTTCATGTCACACGTTCCGAAATGTTCCGTTATAAGTGAGGAAAGTATGTGTTACTGACGTGGACATCTACTGAGAAATGTTGTAAGCAATCCGATCATTAGGCGTGTTATTATGAGAAACTTATGAAATTAATGTTTATTGCAATGTAAGGCCTCCAGCCCAGAATACAAATACATACGGTGACACAGAGGTGACATGTGTATGTTTTTATTTATCTCGTGCGCACGACATACTAAGTCGTGCGCACGACTTAGTATGTCTGTGCCACCGTAGTATACACTATAAATTGTTCTATGTATTATTTAACCAGTAATTTTAAATTGTTATATTGCATACCGCATACATGTCCAGAAATCTTGGGAATGTGTTGTATTGGCCTATATGTAAGGCTTTATACGTTAACGCTTTCTATAAGTTGACATCAGCATAGAATGTACGAGGTCGCGCGCAATACTTGTCAAGGCTTTGTGGTATTCAACATGCGATCTGCAACTTAAAAAAAGTATAGTTGGCATATCCGGGTCGGCGCCTGGTTGTTGAAGATATTATATACTGAGTGTAGTCCTAGACCAGATAATTTATTCCCAGACTCGGTTGAGAAGCATGTGGATATCTCATATGCTCTGACTGCATGCGACACTGTAGAAATATATGGAACGCCTTTACTGTCTTACTATGTTGTATTGTATTATACGCAGTACATTTTCATGTATACGAGGTACATATTTCATTTGACGTGGTACATTTTACATGATATGCAGTGCATTTTGTATAATATATCGTGGTTATTTAATAATATGAAGTGCACAAGTATGAAGATACAGTAGAATAACCATTATATAGTGTGCAAACAACGTCATATGCAATACAAACAACATTATATGCAGTCTATTCTTCAATACGTGTGGTGGTACTTTGATTATATGCGGTGGTTTAAACTTTATACGCGGTACATTTACATTGGGGATGATCATACTTTCCGGCATTCTCCGGAATTATTTCCGGAAATTACCGAGCATGACAGATAGGTTTGAACATTAACACCGTCTAATCCATTTTAAAAAGGTCTTGTGGAACAATCTTTATGAAAAATGTACACATTTTCTAAATAGACAAGATGCAGAATGTCGTCTATGCAGGCGATCTCTGATTGCTGAAGCAGACAACTCTTGAAATCATTATGGCAAAAGGATAAATTGCTCATCTTGAGAAATTTCTCCATTTGTCACAATGCGTTCAACCAACCCCTCTTCAATAATCATGCTTTCATTTATTAAGATTTTCTATAGTTTTGCCTTAACGTCATCTGATGCGTGTACTTGTTGTATTACGGAAAAGATTTAAAAATGTGTTTAGGTTACCACTTTATGGTAATGTTCCCTCATAAAAACAACTTTAAATTCCTCAGCAGCTTCTGGAAGTAAGAGAAATAACTTGAAAAGTGATTTACATGATATATTTGATTTTGTCTTTGGGAAAAGGCATAACTTCGTTTTTTTTCTGAGAAGTGTAGGTTCAAATCAGCCTGCATATTTGCTCTGTCTTATCATAATCCTCACAAGTTGACTGAAGCTTCTAATAAGCATATGTAAGTACATGTAATATTCTAGTGCTATAACATAAGACTCCGTTGACAAGCACTCGAGCTTGTGAGAGGTCATATATTATTGGACTAGTAATATTCAGACTTTAGATTTTAGATTTTGATCAGACTGCAAATCATGCCGAATGAACAGACCAATTTGGTCTAGAACGGATTTCAGTGCAGACGACGACATTCTGCCACTCGTGTATTCAGAACATGTGTACACATCTATTTATTACGGAATCCTGTTTGGCGCATGTCGTCCGTCGTCCGTCGTGCCTTAGGTCGACGCGCGACAAAGCGACACGACGCACAACAAAGCGACACGACGGACGACAAAGCGACACGACGCACGACAAAGCGACACGACGGACGACAAAGCGACACTACGGAATGTCGTTATGTCGTGTCGCTTTGTCGCGATGTCGTGTCGCTTTGTCGTCCGTCGTGTCGCTTTGTCGTCCGTCGTGTCGCTTTGTCGTGTCGCAGTGTCTTCCGTCGTGTCGCATTGTCGTGCGTCGACCTAAATAATTTACAACACGATAATGCGACACGACGGACGACAAAGCGACACGACAAAGCGACACGACGGACGACAAAGCGACACGACGGACGCATCGTAATGTCGTGCGTCGTCCGTCGACCTTCTACTCTTCCAAGTCGACGTGCGACACGACGCACAACAATGCTACACGACGCACGACAAACCGACACGACGCACGACAGTACAAGGGCGACGTTCGACGGACGACATAATGTCCCTTCCGTCGTGTCGCTTTGTCGTGCGTCTTGTCGCTTTGCCGTGCGTCGTGTCGCTTTATCGTGCGTCGTGTCGCTTTGTCGTGTCGCTTTGTCGTGCGTGGTGTCGCTTTGTCGCGCGTCGACCTAAGGCACGACGGACGACGGACGACGGACGACGGACGACGGACGACATAAGCCAAACAGGATTCCGTAATTTATAAATTATTCAAGCGCTTTTTTTGAAATTGAGTAAACGGTGTAAATGTTAATATCTATCTGCCTGACTCGGTATTTTCCGGATAAATAATAACGGAGAATGACGGAAAGTATGATCATCCTAATGAAAAATGCACCGCATATAAAGCTGTTTACACCATGTATAAATTAGTATGGACCGAACATATTGCCAAATGCATTGCGTACTATGATTGTTTATGAACACATACATAATAATTCACCAGGTATAAAGATACGTTCAGGCACTTCATATATTAAAACATACACCACATCTATTGACCAACATACAACGTATAAATGTAAAACTACTGCATACGCAAACAAATACACCACATATAATGTCATTTGTACTGCATAGTATATAGTTTGTATTGCACATAACGTTTTTTGTACAACGTATAACGATTATTCTACTGTTTAAACACTATTTTGCACTGCATATTATTCAATAATCACCACACATAATAGAAAAGGCACTGCATATCATGAATAATGTAACACGTCAAATGAAATATGTACTTCATATACGTGAAAATGCACTGCGTATAATACAATACAACATACTAAGACAGTAAAGGCGTTCCATAGAAATAGCTAATATTGTATAGCACAATGTACAGCTGTTAATACATGGATATACCAAACACTATGTGAAATGCATGTTCAATAATAGTAAATTCATTTCACTTCCTATATGTGTTTACTTAAACCAACAATTGACAAACAGGATTCATCAGCATTAGATTAAATGACACGAAACAATGCAAATACATTAATGTACTTTCACTCCTGCAAGAGCCTAGCACAAACACTATGCATTGGCTTTTTCTACAGCAAGCAAGTTGATACCTCTGCAGCTTTATTCTGGTGACCTTCTGTATCCAAGTATCTCAACACAAAACATTTCAACGTATTCAAAAACCCTTAATCGGCATATATGTAATATATCATCTTTATCAGGGGCGTAGCTTTGCAATAATCAATGTGTAGGCCGTCTCGTGAGAAAATCAACATTGTGGACTCTGCTTAAAGTATCGAACCGAATCAGCCTAAGCATGCCACACAGGCGTACCCGGATAGACACTTTTCGCCTCCTGTGGATTTTCTGTTTCAGGAATAACTACTCTATACATCTATCCCCCTAATACGGAATGTGCCGGCCGGATCAGTCTGCGCGGACAGCGCAGGCTGATCTGGTCGATACATTACGCAGATGTCTATCGCTGCAGCTGCATTTTGGGGGCATTTTTAGAAAAAATGTGTAGGCCTAAAGGGAGCTATGCCCCTGTTTATATGTTAGACTTCCAGTCCCTTTCCATGGAAATCAATCAAACCAGACAACCGTTTCTTGGCCTCCTGATGGATGAACTTGTTTTATATGTGATTGCGTACTGGTAAGGCACTAACACAAAATCACGTCATAAGGGACCAAATTATCAAAGACGTCCGCTTCTAAAATGATTTACCCAAGATAGTCAAATAGTCCGTAAGAAAACCAGTTTAAGACTTGAATTGATTGTGTGTCGCAGGCTTACTGAATTCAATATAATATGAATGTTGGTTTGTCTGATAAAGTGAAAGTGTCGGAATTGGGACTTTTAATATAAATTGACTGTGAGCGCAAAGTGAAAAAGGATACAGGGTGTAATAAAGGTAGGATAGAAGGCAATATTTTGGTATACCTTTACCAAGATGGCGCGCCAATACGCCAAATAAGGTATTTATCGTTCTGATATAATATATATACTTGTTGGCGCGCCCGCCAACACGCCTAAGTGCATTTATCGCAACGACGCCGGTAAACATTGGATGCTACATTTGCCTTATAGGAATGTTGTTGTGTTTTGTTGGCGATCTGCTTATTCCTCCTGTTCTCGGGTTTCTTTCATCGTGCTGAACAAAATCAATGAGGCCAGTCTTGGAGGTGAAATGCTTGATGATGATATAGTTTTGATACGTACGTGTGATTCTTGTTGTGCTATTAAAAATACCAAAACACAAACGATACACAACAAGATAGTTCAACAATTCAACTTTCTTACACAACATTAATTTGTTACTTACGGAGTTTCAAACCGGTATATTTTAAATTCTTCTGTACATATTAACATGTCAACACGCCGAAACGACAAATATGGACAAGAAAACATGCCAAATTCAACACAACATAATGCAAAAACAATGGTGTCATTGTTGCGCTCCGGCAGCAAGCCAACACGAAACAACCTGCTTCAATAAGTGTCCAATAAAAGTCTGTGATTAATAGGTGCACATCGATCCCCATTACTTATGCAATGAACATGCTCTTCATTTTGAATTTCCGGCTAATATATGTGAATGGTAGTGATAAGCAAAATTACTTAATTTTGCATAATTTATCCATATGTATCTTAATTGATAGTCGATTGATATTAAACCATAATCGTATTAGATAGAAATAGAAATATCCTGCGCTTATAAATTTATCTTCTGGGGAAAAAATAATTAAATATAACTTTTAATCTGATAGAAGGGTTTATCTAGAATCATTTATTTTGTTCACGTTTGGTTCGCCTTAAGTTTAATCATATTTGTTCTGACTCCTCCTTACCAAATTATATATAAATCAGGCATTCCTCAGAAGATACCTACTATCGGTATTACAGGTACCCCCAGCAACACCGTCAGGGGCGTAGCTTGGCAATAATCAATGTGTAGGCCGTCTCGTGAGAAAATCAACATTGTGGACTCTGCGTAAAGTATCGACATGGATCAGCCTAAGCATGCCACACAGGCCTAACCGGACGTACACTTTTCGCCTCCTGTGTATTTTCTGGAATCACTACTCTATATATCCTCCCTTAGACGGAATGTGCCGGCCGGATCAGTCTGCGCAAGCTGACATGGTCGATACATTACGCAGATGTGTATCGCCGCAGCTGCATTTTGGGGCATTTTTAGAAAATATGTGTAGGCACGTGCCTACAGTGCCTAAAGGGACATACGCCCCTGACCGTTTAACCATAATCAAATTTGTTTAACTGTTCGACATATTTTCAATGTGTCGGGAAAAATGGCTGCGCGTCATCGCGCGCGTCAACTGTCAATCAAAACTCTGTGATCCCACAAATTTCTGAACCGCCGACTGATGGCTTTATTTGTTCAACCTATCAATATGGCTTAAATGAATTATTTAGATCATCTCTGAAGGAACATTTCTGTTAATGTATCCTGAAATCAAACAAACAGATACTTCAATTTAAATTATTAATGAATTTTGAAAGAGGCCCACCAAATGATTATTCCTGTAAGGTTGGTGAATGTTAGTCCAGTGGTTCGTTTCAAGCTAAAAGTTAACGACAGACATAGGACGGACTGAGAGTGATCCTAGTAGATCACCTTAAGATTTCGGCTCGGGTGGTCTTATTAAAATTTCTCTTCGGGGCTAGCATACTTTTTAAAAAGATTTTCCATGTCAATCCTGGAGATAGGAAATGAACCTGAACTGTTAAAATGTCTGTTACACTTACGCTTATCAGAAATAATTGTATATAAGTTCAGTTGTGAGTATATGTCTTGTTTATTTCGATCCAAAAAGAAATCATAGCATTATTCCTGTCTGAAATAAAGAGGTTTGATATTAAATTCTTCAACTAGATACTGTGTGAAATAAAGATGTTTGAAACAATACTGAATTCGATTGGTTTCGTACATTGCAGAGGAAGAAATTAATATATTTGATCTGCAATATTGATATCCAATATATTTCAGTATTGTACGAAACAGTGGTTAATAATCTTTTTTAAATGCCACTCCAATGTGTTTAATTTGAATATTCTGAACAAGAATGAATGAAATAAACAGACTAATCTGTCCACCACATAATCCGAAGGCTATTACCCGCTTTAATACCACCCACTATGTCGACCATGCAATTAGGAGATCGTGAATATTCTTATCCTCGAATATTTCTAAACCAAACAACTGTAACGGGAACGGGGTATAGGTATACATATCACTTCGACAAACGTGCTGTGGAATCCAGCTTTTATAGCGACGTTGGTAGAGTGGTTGACCTTTTCTAAGATTAAGCAACGTTCATCGCAGTTAGTGCCTGACCCGCGATGAATTAACTCCGGTACTCGTTACAAATGGTGGCAGCTGTTGGGTTTTTAGGTTGACATCACCATCATCCCCATTATCTCTCTCGATCTCATCTCTCTCTCTCTATATATATATATATATATCATCTCTATCTCTTCTTCTCTCTCTCTCTCTCTCTCTCTCTCTCTCTCTCTCTCTCTCTCTCTCTCTCTCTCTCTCTCTCTCTCTCTCTCTCTCTCTCTCTCTCTCTCTCTCTCTCTTTTCCCTCACACCCTCTGTCTGACGTTATAATTGTAATTCAGGTTGCTACACATTGTCTGATAAAAAGGCACAATAGTTTCTGAAGTAAGTATTTATTTGTGAAATTACAGAACAATCACATACAATGTGGGCGAGTTTTATTATTAAGCAGCCATTACTTTGTATACACGTTTTATGACAGAAACAAAAGTCGTTTAGCATTTGACCCTGAGAATGCTACAACAAGACTAAAAGACAAAACCTCCAAAACTTCTTGCCACTCTGTGATTTGTAAACCATCTGACGGCTCGCTCGTTCATTATCTGTTGCATTCGTTGCATTGTCAAAACCTTTGAGTTACCAGCGACTCCAGTTGAAGTAACACCTGTTAGCGGGTAGTTCATTCGTGCAACAGGAAACTGAATTGTCCCATCGGGCATCTGCAAACCACTTCTCTTTGCTATGTTTACCATAAATGGGAGATACATCATAACCCCACCCAGTGTATTTGGTTGTCCAGATTGCATAGACGCATATTGTATCAGGGCGAGGTCTGGAGAAGCATGGTTCCCGATTACTCTCTTTACGGCAGTAGTGAGTGCAGTTAAATCCATCGGAGACATATCTCCGGTCATGCCTGTTAATCCAGCCATAGCCATTCCTCTGCTGCCAGCAGCATTCATACCACCCCCATTTAACATGGAATAAGTCATCATACTGCCAAAGTCCATCTGGCAGTTACCTACAATAGTCGAAATAGCAAATTATAACTTAATAAAGCTAGGTAATTATGATTATTTATGGACTATATTTGTTTAGTCAATCAATCATATTGAAGATGACGTTTTTATTTTGGGGAAACATACATAGTTTTACGGAACCTGGTTCAGTCACATCATTGACTTTAAATGCCGTTAGAAGTAAATGTCAAGGTCGTCATGGGGACGCTTTAGCGTACACGAATGTGCATTTTAAGACAATATCGATATTTATAGGACATTACGTTATTCTGATCAAACCAACTAAACGAAATTTCCACTTAATTTACACCTGTTATGTTAGCGGCTATGTTTTTCTACAAATCGTTCTTGCTTGAACATTTTTAGAGACTCACCTGAGGAAATATTATGCCAACCTATGTTGAAAGCAAACAAGCGCTTTCAGAGGCGAAAAATAGTAACGTTGTATCATTTTACCTCATTTGTTATGCCGCCTGGTGGTCATGTTTTCCAATCAATCAGTATAGCTTAAACAAATTATGTCGAGTGCCACCTAAGAAACATTTGTATCATATTATAGTGAAGGCAGACCAGCACCTTTAGAGCAGAAGAGGTTGGTGGAGGTTTAAGTTTTACTAGTTTGCTCCATTTTGTATACCACCTGGTTGCCATGTTTTAAAACCCATAAATTGGCCTTGAACAACTTTGGATAGTGTCACTTAAGGAGCAACTCTGCCAAATGATCTTGAAACCAGACCAGCAGTTTCAAAGGAGAAAAATTTCAAAGTTTTGTCATTTGTCTACATTTCTGAACCCGCAGCAAGCACAGTTCTAAAAATAATTGAATTATTTGATATGCTTTAAAGAAGAATCTTCTGAAATTTAATTTAAAAGTGCCCAGTGGTTTAAGAGGAAAGTGTGTATAAATAAATTGTTAATGGCACACTTCGACGGACGACGGACACAGTGGGATTATATACGCCTGCTCATTTTCCGGACCAAAGTCATGCGCAGTTCAAACACGACGGATTAAAAATCCGTATATGACTATGTCAAATACGGTACCAAATATGATAATGGTAAATCACCATAATATGATGTGACGTCATTGAAATATGAATTCACGTCACTCAAAATGTTCCACGTAGAACAATACCAAACCCGATATGCGGCTACAGCAACATTATATTCCCTATTTATTATATACCGGCGCATTTTCCGGCGCAAAATAATGCAGATGGTCATGCGCAGTTCAAAAACGAAAGATTAATATTCCAAATATGGTAATGGTATGTCACTGTAGTATGATGAGACGTCATTGAAATATGCTTTTAAGTAGTTGGGCGTGGTTCACACGCTGATCTTAAATTAAATGTAATATGTAAATTATAGTATTTCTTTATTAAAAAGATAGATTTTTTTCTTTATTATGTCTTAAAACTTAAAAGTAATACATTTTATATGATCAAAATTATGGTGCAGTAACGATACAGGTTTTAGTAGTGTCGACTAGGGGCGTGGAATATTGACATCTCTATTGACCTTTAGTCTCGCGAGATATCAATTGTCCACGCCCCCTCGTAGTACAATACTAAAACCTGTATTGCTACTGCAACATAATATTTCCTATTGGTTGATTAATTGATTGATTGATTGGTTGGAGTTTAACTCCGTTTTCAACAAGGTGTCAGTGATATCAATGCGGCTAATTCCCATGTCCATGTGCTTCCTGGCTATCTCACACGAATACATGTACTCCTCACAACCAAATATTTCAATACTGGTAGTAATGGCTGCCCTATTTGTCGCTCAGAGTTGTGGGGTTAAGCATTACGACTGACTGACTGACTGGTGCGAGAATGAATGAGCCAGTTGTACTGGTAACTTACTCATGAAATGCCGTGATTTAACAGAAAAATTGTTGAAAGCGGAGCAAAACATCAAACAATCAATCAAACTCCTCACAACGGTCTTACCAACCAACCGGTTATTTTCCAACCGTTATCCCATTTCTCGAAGACGAATGGCGTTTGTCGCATCAATTGATGTTTGTCAAACGTCGGAAAGAATGTCGGTCGAGCTAGCGATGGAACTCATAACCCCTGTATCGACCGGCGTCACTACCTATATGTATATTTGTTGTATACTTTGATATTGTTCCTTCTATTTTCCATTTGGTAAAAGGATTCAATGTCAGTTGATATTGCACGGGTTGATATTGCACGCATTGATATTGCACTCAGATCTTTTTCACGTAATGCTAAGGACGGAACTATTTCCATACAGTAACGTTACAAAGCGCTCTCATCCAACCTTTCATGATTTAGAGACCAGCTAACTTCTACTTCTACTTTGTTACTGTCAGGGCTTATATATAGTGCATCGCAGGCAATTGAAGCCATCAAAATGGTTAAAACAACTAATTAGGAATATTTACAAATATAAATGAAATAAAAAACATCTGTGTTGTTTAGGCTGTGTATCAATGTAGACGGGACTTGAATCAGTTTACAATGTGATCTGCGCAAGGTTCGACTCTCTGAGAGTCCTAGGAAAAAGCTGTGCTTGTACGCTTCGTAGTACATTGTTTTATAGATGACACGTAGTGAAAACACAAAACCTAATCTGGTCTATTTATCGCATTAGCTGTGCTAGTAAATAACTACGTAGTTTCTGACGTAATAATGTGACGTGAACATCAATAATATTGCTCGATTGTTGTTTTGATTGTCGTTGACGATCTATTATAAGTGTATCAACAAATAAAGAGGGATTCATAACTACTAGGATGAATAAGCAAATGATTGTTTTAAAGGTAGGTCTTCAGATTTGTTGTGTTATCGTCCGATGTGAAGTTTATCAACGCAGTAGCCTTTATATGTATATAAAAATGT
Organism: Serripes groenlandicus; assembly: GCA_031761405.1. Classification (NCBI taxonomy): domain Eukaryota; kingdom Metazoa; phylum Mollusca; class Bivalvia; order Cardiida; family Cardiidae; genus Serripes; species Serripes groenlandicus. The sequence goes on along the minus strand of JASEVX010000001.1, from coordinate 161,888,694 downwards.
GTGTTCACTTTACTGAACATACTGCGAGGTCAAAAGGCCCTTTTAAACAGGCATCTAAATCGTAATAAAAAAACAAATATCCAGGCCTAAATACAAGAATAAGGGAACACACGAGTTCTTAATGGAAAACACTGTTAGAAAAGGCGTTACACATCATTTTGTCGACGATTCACATTTCGAGTCGACAACAATGGCGGTTCTTAAATGATATTTTCCACGACCTTAGCAACCATCGTAAAGGAGAATATAATTGCGCGATATATATTGTTAATGTTTATTTATCTAATCAATCCAAAACGAGTATTAATTTTCTAAATGTGTGACGTGTTTAAAACAAACAAAACGACAAATTTTAAATAGCCAATATCAAATTATACAATAAAAAGGTTACTGCATGAGTATGGGAATCTATTGTGTTGGGACTCGTTCCTTCGGTGGAGTTCTGCCCTCGCAAGCTCAGGCAACTCAGCCGAAGGAACTCGTCCAACACAATAATTTCTCATATTGATGCAATAACCTATGGTACACAACTGTAAAACTGTATTGCGCTTTATTCTCATTCAAGGATTTTAAGCATATACGAGTATTATGGTTCACCCAATGGAATATGAATGTAAATGGTAAATCCTAATTAATCTATTTAAACCGCCTCTTTGGTGTAGCGGTAGAATGTCCGCCACGGGTGCGGGAGGTCGTGAGTTATATCCCCGGGCGGTCACAAAGTATTTTAAAAAAACCGGATAGTAGTAATAACTTTCCCTCCTTGTCGCTCAAGATTATGGAGTTAGCATTGCGACTGATTCGTTGGTGCAAAGATAAATGGACCAGTACTTCTCTGGTAACTTACCCAGTAAATGTCGTGATATTAATTAAATTGTTGATGGCGTAAAACCATGTACATAAAACAGTAGTATTTATTTACTCAGCGCTCGACGAAAACCAACCTCAGAGTTATTTTGGCCAATTTATACATCCTTACCATGCGATCAACGTGTACACTGTTTGCCATGAATGCTTTTTTAACTCATAGCGAACAGTATAAAGCCATATTAGACAAATAGTGATCATAAATACTCTATGGTGATTGATTTTCCCGTAGCGCATTACAATTGTACACTTACATAATCCAAAAACTAAGCTGATAATACTGAATGTAAACAACATCATTGTAGGTCTTCAAGTTCTCCCAGAATAAACGAACGGTCTGATCGCGTATACAGCAGTACCTAGAATGACTGTTAAAATCTGAATTCAAACTATAAATAATAGTTTAACAATAGACATATGCATGACCGTAACGTTTGGTATTAAATCTACGTCGTGATACTGTCAGGAAACACATTAAAAAGGTTAGTTATGGGTGTTCATAATGGCTAATATTTACGCTTATTCTACAATAATTGCACCAAAAAGCACTGTAAAAAAGTTAAGGAAATGCTTCTGATGCAAAGCCATTCCCTAATCCCATCTCGAAACATATATGTGAACATATTTTAACAATCCTGAAACTAAGATGAATTTAAAACATTAATGATGATCAGTATAACAAACAACCGTATTATATTTCGCAACCACCGCTCATGTAACAATAGCTATCAGTGTTGCTTAACCCTTTCGCTGACAAAAGGCAATTAAAGCGACTGAACTTCAGATACCCAACTGTCGAAAAAAATAAAATATCCAATTTTAAGAAAATAAGTGTTATTCTTGTATTTGGGGCATTAAAATATGATAACTAACATATTACATACCCCTATAATCGGTGAGATTTTCTTGTTTTCGATACTTTTTCCATCGCATATTCTACCCTGTCAGTAACGGGGTAAGTATTTTTAAATAGGAAACCCCTTCATCGGGACAATTGAAAACGACTCAAGTTCACTTTATTGATACAAAACGATACATTTTCTACCCTGGTGTTACTTGGATATTAAACATAAAGAATAACATTTAGGACGAATTCGATTTTTTTTTTGAAAAAATCCCAAGAAACTATACGAGGTGCCGTAAGACTTATTATAGCAGGGAAATTAAGAATTTAACCTATTGACCTGATCCAGTTGAATGTTCTGATGAACTTTTATGACACATGTATGATAATGCCTGTATATAGTGTTCACAATGGTATCATCTAGAAGTTTAGCTTGTGACCTAGTTTATCGTCCCAAGTAAGCAGCTGCGTACTTGACGGAGATTTAGTTTAGTTTAAACATATTTGTTTTACGTCGATAAAAGCTTTCAGCTTATAAATATAAATCAATCTCGAAATCTGTTTCATATAGACTTAACCAATACTCGCGCCATCCGTGAAGAAAAACCACAAAGAAAAAATCCACGCACACGGGTTTCGAACCCGGGACCTTTGGTACGAATTACCGACGCTCTACGGTACTCTACCTCTGCGCCACTGTCTACCACGACGATTTGATAGAGATAAATGTTCTGAACTTTCTTGACACGGGTTGAGCAAAACAGTTTACATTTGGTGCGCTAAAAACAAACAGCTGGCTTTATATTATTAATTTTACAAAAGCTCTAATTAATTGTTATTCAATCTGGTCTCAGGTAATTACAAATATGTCCCTGAAAACGAAAGTACTTTACCATGTCTTTTTCGACATATCATTTGCCAAAATGTTACTTGTTGCACGAATTATTATGGATGGTCAATTCACTTGCATAATGCATTACCACGTTCGGGTCTTCAACAAGACAGACGGACAGAAGAGCCATTGTTTTGTCGGTTGCGCCTATCAAAAGTTTTAGATGACATTGTCAATTATGCTATAAATCATTTCTTATGTTCATCGTTTGACCTACTTTCGTCGTTAATAAACGGAAGCGCTGGAAGGTCATTTTTGACTTAACAGTTATTACTTACAACTTACAATTTATGACTTACAACTTATGACTAAACATTTAGAACTCAAGTACCCGTGTCTCTGTGCAATATACCATGACCTACTGTTGTGCAGATAAGCAACAGCTTGAGTATTATTTTCAGCAATGCGACACTTTTCAAGTAGTGATATTTGTTTACATTGATCACCAAACAGTAAGTCATCTCAATTCGAGCATTGAGTGTACTCAGACACAATGTGCAAAGCATTATTATTAAATGAATGTGCTATAAACAAAACTATATTTGGATATCTTATTTTGCTGAGAACATTAACCTTACGTTCAAGTGCTGTCTGTACCAGTTTCATACGTCGCATTTCCACTGTTTTAACTGCCACCGGTATGCACAGCAAATGGGCCCTATGTTCTGTTCCAAAGCTTCCTTCTGCAATTTGCGGTCCCATGTGTAAGGTTTCAAAACGGATTTCTGGCACATTACTATCTGTTGTCACAGTACGTGTGTTAGCTGGTAGGTTTTAAGGGCTTGACTTAGTAGACTGCAAGATGATGGTGTTACCTGTTAATCCGGAAGACAGATATTGTGTTCACCTTACGCTAAGTGACTCCCAACATAAGTTGTATCCGGCTGATCTGGAAAAGTAGATTGCTCTAACATATTACCTCCAGTGATCATATGTTGACCTTGCTCTAACTGACTACTAATTTTTGGTTGCAGATCATCAAGAATGGTGATTTGTTGATCTCCAACTGACGTATCACATATGATAATTGCAGTGTCCTGTTCTTCAGGTATTGTGTTGTGGGAGCCTTGTCCCAACTGTTCACTGAAATGTGACGGATGTTCAAATTACTGAACATCTAAATTTGTATAAAAAACACATAAATATTATCAATGTCTTTCATTGATAATGTGTATACTCCTGGTTCCTTTATTTTGCTCACTAGCATATAGTTGTCCACCCTTGAATCAGCTGAAGCACTTTTCTCTGTGTTTGTTTACCACGACATCTAGATACAGTCTACATGAATCTCTTCCACATTCATATCGAAATATTACATCTGGGACATGCATTATAATACCTTCAGTTGGCAGATGTGCAGCTTGGGGAAAAACTGGTTTATTATTGGTTTATTATTGCTCATTTCATCTCCTTATTCAATATAAGTAATTCCCTCTATTTCATCATTCGTCTTCAATCAATGGGCGAAATAGTCTATGCGGGAAGATAGCCAGTTGCCTGGGAGGAATGTTGTGGGGAGTACTGGTGCGATAAAGCCGGGTAACACACGTTAAGTGAACTGGCAACCATGATATGACTGAAATACTGTTGAAAACGGAGTTAAACTCCAATATCAATGGAATAAATGACTTACATTTTCAATGTTGATGCTATGGGCGTATAGCTCCCTTTAGGCACTGTAGGCATACACATTTTTTCTAAAAATGCCCCAAAACGCAGCTGCGGCGATACACATCTGCGTAATGTATCGACCAGATCGGCCTGCGCTGTCCGCGCAGCCTGATCCGGCCGACACATTCCGTCTAAGGGGGGATAGATAGAGTAGTGATTCCTAAAACAGAAAATCCACAGGAGGCGAAACGTGTCTATCCCGGTAGGCCTGTGTGGCATGCTTAGGCTGATCCGGGTCGATACTTTACGCAGAGTCCACAATGTTGATTTTCTCACGAGACGGCCTACACATAGATTATTGCCAAGCTACGCCCCTGGATGCCATCTGGTTGTTCCTCCATCTTTGCCTCGAAGTTGCCGAATAAGTACTTAAATTCTAAGAGTTTAGTCATAACTCATAAGTCGTTAGTCATTAATCGTAAGTTGTTAGTAATAATTGTTAAGTTAAAAATGTCCTTCCTGCGCTTCAGTATTATTAATGTGACCACTATGCACTTAAGTATTGCCATGTCTCATTTAAATAAAATGTATGTCATCTTCCAGGTAAGAGAAAATAGGTCGATGAGCCCTCGACCAAATAAGGTAGCACATATATTAAACCGCGTGATTGGTTGTCACTTTAAATGACATGTCGTGGGTCAGCCACAGCGTTTTACAGAACAGAACAGCTGATGGTTAATATTCACAAATATACATACAGAAATGTTTACGACAATACAATAGTTGAAAAATTGTAATTGTTAAGTTTAAATTCAGATGTAAATATATGCATATGTATATAAACACATATATACACACACGCAAATGTATATATATAAATATATACCCATACCCATACACACACACACACACACATATATATATATTAATATATTATGTATATTAATGTTGCATATTACATTAAAATCACGGGCAATACACGACTCAGGCAAGACTGCGCACGCTAACAATGTCAGAACCATTGTTTCTGAACCATTAACTTTGCTTGATTCGGATACGATCGATGTAAGGGGGGATATTAGTGACCATAAAGCGACTATTGTCTCCATTTCATTTAGTAAAATCATAGATTCTTGTAAAATAAGGAGGGTGTGGTATTACGACAGAGCTGACTTTGATGAACTTAATAGTTTAATTGAAAATCACAACTGGGACTTTATATCTACTCTAAATACTGATAACGCGTGTAAACAATTTACAACAACTATAACCGAATTCATGAATCAGTGCATACCATCAAAAGAAGTTGTCATGCGCCCTAATGACCAACCTTGGTACGATTCTGTAATAAGGACATTTTCCAGGAAACGGGATAGGCAAAAATCACTTGCAGTAAAACTCAAAAGGCCCTCTGATTGGTTAAAATATAAAAAACTACGTAATAAAGTTAAACAATCTTATTAAGTCAGCAAAACAACGATACTTCAGCAATATTGATGAGTCTCTATCAAGTGATTTAATTATCGACCCTAAAAAGTATTGGTCGTGTTTGCGAAATTTATTAAAACGTAACGCTAAATCGAATTCTATTCCTATCTTAAAGACAACATGCAATAATGTCGAGACATTGATTTACTCAGATGAAGAAAAGGCAAATTATTTGAATAAATATTTTGCTTCTATATCAACTGTTGACGACTCTAAAACAGAATTGCCCGAATTTGTTGAAAAATCGCAAAGTAAACTCACAAATATCAGAGTAAGTGTTCAAGATATAAAGGATATTATTAGTACTATACAGCCTAATAAGGCAGTTGGGCCTGATGCAATTAGTCACAAATTACTAAAAGCAACAAGCATTACAATTTCTAAACCTTTATGTATGCTATTTGATAAATCGCTTGAATCTAAAATATTCCCTTTTCAATGGAAACAATCAAATGTGCTACCCTTATATAAGAAAGGAGACCCGTCTTCTTTTGGGAATTATCGCCCAGTATCATTATTGAGTTGTGTAGGTAAAATATTTGAGAGATGTGTATACAAACAAGTTTACAACCATATTCAGTCTAATCATTTAATTCACCCACAGCAGTCTGGGTTTCTAAAAGGTCACTCAACAGTTTATCAGTTGATTGACTTATATCACCAAATCGTTTCTTCCATTGATGCTCAACAGAATATTTGTATGGTATTCTGTGATATATCCAAAGCGTTTGATCGCGTTTGGCACAAAGGATTGCTTTTTAAATTAAAACAGAATGGAATTGATGGACCACTTTTAGCCTGGTTTGAAAATTATTTATCGTACCGACAACAATCTGTAGTTATAGGCAATGTCAAATCTAGCCCACTAAATATACATGCTGGGGTACCTCAAGGTTCTGTCCTTGGGCCTTATTGTTTCTTGTTTATGTTAACGATATAACTGAAAACATACTTAGCATATCAAGACTTTTTGCTGATGATACATCAATGGCATGTTGTGCAACCAGTATAACTGATACTGAAGGCATTTTAAACCATGACCTCTTAATGCTTTCTGCTTGGGCTAAGTAATGGTTAGTTTATTTTAATCCGTCTAAAACTGTGGCCATGTTGTTTACTAACAAAGCTGTTCCTTTTCCAAGACTTGTTTTTGACAATGTTGAACTAGAATTTGTTAATAGCCATAAGCACTTAGGCTTAACACTTAGTAGCAATGCTAAATGGAATGACCACATTTTAAACATCACTAAATCAGCTTCAAAGGTTTTGGGTATGATGAGAGCACTTAAATTCAGACTAAACAGAGTTTCACTTAATCAAATGTATACTTCTTTTCTCCGTCCACTTTTGGAATATGCTTCCGTGGTACGGGATAACTGCACACAAACTGAACAGGATTTACTAGACAGAATACAAAATGAAGCAGCAAGAATTACCACTGGTGTAACAAGATCAATTTCCCTTTTTAATTTATACAAAGAAATTGGGTGGCTTAAATTGTCTGATCGTAGAAAGTACCAAAAACCTATTTTAACATTTAAAATCATTCATGATCTTACTCCCAACTATCTAAGCGAAATTTTTCCACCACACGTTGGTAATCGAACTGAATATCCACTGCGAAACGCGTCTAATATAGAAGTAATTGCCAGACGAACAGAGTTATTTGCCAGTTCTTTTGTCCCCTCGTCTGTATCTTTATGGAACGAACTACCCGAAAACATAAAATCTATCAATTCTCTGTCAGCCTTTAAGTCCAATGTAAAGAAAATGTTCCCAAGTACAACTGTTCCAAAATACTACTCTATAGGTAAACGCCAATTTTCAATAATACACACGCGTCTTCGCAATAAATGCAGTGACTTACAATTTGACCTGTACAATAACCACTTAAGTAACAACGGAATGTGCGTTTGTGGTTATGGGTTGGAAGACTGTGAACATTTCTTTTTTAGATGTCATATATTTTTACCAACAACGAATTCTGCTATTTCGACAACTTAGAATACACCACCCATTTTATCAACTGCATAACCCCTTTGGTGGACCCCACAGAGATGACGTAGCCGGGTCAGCGTCCGAGAGTCAATTCGAGGCCGATTAGTGTCTGCGACAGTTAATCTATTAAATGAGCAAAGACAATTTTAATACTTTTCATCTTTTAATTCAGTGAGTGAGGGAATAATTTTAGGACATTATATTCCACGTGTTGGTAAGAAATTATATAATTCTCACATAATCTATTTTTCCTTTATTCTCTCTAATTCGCCATTCTATTGGGAATTACGTCCGATGCGTTCTACATTCCTGAGTTTACACATCGTGACCTATATTAGGGTCCCTTACAAAACAAAGAAAATCAAAGTACTTGTTCCGCACTTTCCGTAAAGGAATGAAAATATGTGCAGCCGTAACGGCGTGGTTGTAACAACCACGTAGGAACATCTCCCCGTAGTTAGTTGAAACGACTTTATCGTAAAGATTCCGTATATATTGTACATGGCTATACGTACGTACAGTTGGTATACAGTGCCGTAGCTTACCGGTAGGGCCGAGTCCAGTTCTCGGTTATTTGTGTAACGCAAAGATATAAATTGAACATATTCAGCGTAAGGCTAATAGTTTAATACATATTCTGTTAATAATGTGTGAGGATTTCGGATGGTTAGTTCTCAGAAAAGGGGCTGATACTACTCCTTTGTCTTTCACAGAGTCCCTTGTCGGTCAAGAAATGTTGGCAGAAAGCCAGGGCGGATGCGAAGATGCGCATGCGCGGACCGGTAATAAAAAGGAGTCTGAAAAAGGGGAAATGTCAAGGTTTATTGACAAAGGGGAGACTATCCTGAAGACGATGACAGATACGCTCCATGAGCTAACTAAACATAGTCAGAAATTGTCATGTGTGGCTGACAATGTGCAAAAATTGCAGTCGGAAGTTTCCACACTAAAAAGGAAAGCTTCACCAAATGAGGGAGAAGGGCCCTCTACTAGCAAGAAATCCACTCTGGAAGGGGACATTGGAAACGATTCCTCCGACAGTGAGGCTGAAGAAGAGGGGGAGACTATAAATAGTAATACCATTGATCAGTTGTTTGTCAACCAAGAAACTGAAATTGAGGAAAGCGAGTTCTTCGCAGAGCTTGAGAATTTTTTTGAGGAGAAAACGACTACAGGGGAAAGTATATCAGTAAAGATGGCACAGGTGACAAACGCCAGTCTCAGAGGTACCTTTGATGAGGAGAAATTCAAGGAGCTCCGAGAAAAATACAGGAGACCAGACAACGTGGATAACTTGCAAGTTCCATTAGCTGACTCTTTCATTTGGAAAAAATTGGAGCGCCCAACAAAAGCCAGGGACGTTCAGATACAGAAAGCAACTGCCCAAATGTCAGCTTGTCTGGTCCCAGTGATCAAAACACTGGATCTGTTGCAAACGTCGAAGGACACAGACAAAGCTAAACTTCGTGAACTCGTCATGGACACCTATAAAATGATGGTGTCCACTGTTACTTTTAATAACAAAGTACGACGGGAGATGATGTTCAGGGAAATGTTGCCGCAAGTCAAATCCCAATGTATGGCAACAGTCCCGTCGGCAACAAAGTTGTTTGGGGAAAAAGTCAAGGACGATCTTAAATCCTTGAGTGAAAAGGACATCCAGGTGACGCCACAGAAACCTTTTTTGTCCAAAAGGGGGGGGGGGGGGGGGGTGCAAAACCAGTCATACCAACAGAGGACCACTCCCCCATACAAGAGCGCGCCATACAATCCGAATTACAGTCACCACCGGCGCACACAAAAACAACAATGGCAACCAAAAAAGGGTTTCCACAAGCAGGAATCGGGAGGAAAATACAAAAAATAAACGACCAGGAAGTAAGTCAGGATGTGACCAAAATAAATTTCGTAAATAACAGAGATAACTTTGTAGCGGGAAAAACAAGGGAAAACTTCAATAAATGGTCTAAAATAACAAATGACAAGTGGATTTTGCAAACTATTTCGGGCTATAAAGTAGAATTATGTAAAACACCATTTCAAAAATCAATACCGAAACCTATACAATTTCAAAGGCTGGAGGGGGACTTATTAAACTCAGAACTAGGCAGATTTTTAAATAGCACAATTATAGAACCAGTTGGCCAGGGTACTCAGGATAGGGATGAATATGTATCAAACTTATTTATTAGACCCAAAAAAGATGGGAAAGTACGGGTCATTTTAAACTTAAAACAATTCAACTTGGACTGCATGGAACATATACATTTCAAAATGGAGACATTAAAATCAGCTGTTGAGTCAATGCGGCAAAACTGTTATTTTGCGTCAATTGATCTTTCAGAAGCCTTTTATTCAATCCCAGTCAGAGTGGAAGATCGAAAATATTTCAGATTTTGGTATGAGAGCACAAAATATCAATTCACGGCATTGGTCATGGGCCTATCTACATCTCCTAGGGTTTTTACAAAAATAATGAAACCAGTGTTTGCAACCTTAAGAGCACAAGGTTACATAAGTACAAGTTACATCGATGACTCGTGTTTACAGGGGCAAACTTGGGGAAGATGTAGGGAAAATGTACTGGCAACTGTTTCACTCATGGATTCATTGGGGTTAACTGTTCATCCCGACAAGTCAGTTTTATTGCCTTGTAGACAGATCACATATTTAGGTTTTGTTTTGTGTTCAGAAACAATGTCTGTAACATTAACCTTGATCCGTCGGGATGAGTTAATTTCTATTTGCCATACAATTTTGGGAAAGTTCAAGGTAGCAATTCGTAAATTTGCAAAACTCATCGGAAAAATGGTTGCAGCAGCACCAGGTGTCGAATACGCTCCATTATTCTATAAACCTCTGGAAAAAATTAAGGAGCAGAATTTACGCATTAAGAGGGGAAAATTTGATAAGTTCATGAAAGTCCCTTCCCATATCAAGTCACTCATAAAATGGTGGATCACCAATCTCCCAATAACATACAAACTAGTCTCTCAGGGGCAGCCTCAGGTTGTTATTTATTCAGATGCCTCAAATCGGGGCTGGGGTGCTGTTAATAAGACGAACCAAATGAAAACAGGCGGTCAGTGGTCATCACAGGAGAAATTACTTCATATAAACATTTTAGAATTGAAAGCATGTCAGTTAGCCCTCATGTCTTTCTGTAAAAACAATTCAAACACACATATACGCTTTTTCATGGATAACACCACTAGTTGTGCGTATATTAACAAGTTTGGGGGGAAAAAGACCGAACTTGACAAATTAGCCAGGGACATCTGGTTTTGGTGTTTAGAACGTAAAATACATTTAAGTGCAGCGCATGTTCCAGGGGTTAGCAACACAGAAGCAGATGAAATGTCAAGAAAGTTTAATGACGATCTTGAATGGTTTATTAGGGAAGAAACTTTCAAAGTAATAGTATCCAAATTCCCCAAACTAGACATAGATTTATTTGCATCTAGACTAAATTTTAAGCTTAAGCAATACGTTTCCCTCAGACCAGAACCTGATGCTTATGCAGTTGATGCTTTTTCATTGTTGTGGGCAGGCCACTTACATTACATTTTCCCACCTTTCAGCCTGATTTCTCGTATACTTCAAAAATTGGAAACAGACCAAGCGGAAGCAGTGTTAATTGCTCCACTTTGGTCAACACAAGTCTGGTGGGCGTCTCTCCTACATCTGATCAGCGGACCATGCTACATCCTCCCGAAGCCACAGGAAATACTGCATCTGCCTCACAAACCAGAACAAATTCATCCGCTGAAGAAAATGAGACTAGCAGTTTTCAGGTTATCAGGAAATCCCTTGAAACCAAAGATTTACCAACAGAAGCTATCGACATCATTATGCAATCATGGCGGAAATCCACAAAAACTCAATACCACACATACATCAAAAAATGGATCTCTTTCTGTGGGCAACGGTTTAATCCCTTTAAACCATCTGTAAACAATATTTTAGCATTTTTTGTGGTTCTTTTTAAACAAGGACATAAATACAGTGTATTTCAAACTGCTAGAGCGGCCATCAACAACCTTTTAGAAATCTGCTCAAATTTAGACTACAGTAATAACAGGCTAATAAAGCGTTTTATGAAGGGCGTCTTTACTAAACGGCCTAGCTTACCAAAATATAAAGAAGTATGGGACATTAATGTAGTACTTACCTACATTGACACTATCAAAAACTCTACATTACTTCAACTTACTCAGAAATTGTGCATGTTATTCTTACTATTGACAGCACAAAGGTGTCAAACCTTGCACCTTATAGAAATGCCAGACATAATTTTTCAACCTAATTCATGTACTATACACCCAAATCACTTACTGAAACAGTCAAAACCGGGACGCCATTTAGATTCTATTCATCTAAATAAATATGGGGAAAACCCAAATCGTTGCCTGGTCAAAACTTTGGAGGAATATATTCAAAGGACAGCAGCATTGCGTAACGGGGGAAAAAGGCTGTTATTTAGCACTCAAAACCCCCACAAACCAGTGTCAAAACAGACTGTGTCAAGATGGGTCAAAATGCTGATGTCGAAGGCTGGAATAAGTCATCATTACGGTGCCCACAGTACAAGAGCAGCTTCAACATCTGCGGCAAGACTTCGGGGCGTTTCACTGTCAGAAATTATAAAAACTGCAGGATGGAAAAGTGCACAGACATTTGCTAGGTTTTACAACAAAGAAGTAAATGACAGAAGTACTTATCAGTCTGTGGTACAACACTGACAATAGACTAGTAATGCTCTGTACATATTTGTTTCATACGACAGTATTATAATACACATCTAATCTATATATAGATATTTTACTTTTACTCTTCCTTTGGTTCTGAAGAATCAACTCTAAAGTCTCTGTGGGGTCCACCAAAGGGGTTATGCAGTTGATAAAATGGGAAGATTAAACGAGACTTAGGGAAGGTGAAGTTTGATCTATATTTTATCAACTGCAAACCACTTTGGGGATCACACACCCACCCAACCCACCCTATATTATTTGATTCTTCTATCACCGTAGTAGATCATTTCTCTCAGATTAAATATCCGGTATTTATAAATGCAAAACACATGCATATTTCGGAATGATCTACTTGCTCTAAAGATTGACTCTCGGACGCTGACCCGGCTACGTCATCTCTGTGTGATCCCCAAAGTGGTTTGCAGTTGATAAAATATAGATCAAACTTCACCTTCCCTAAGGTAAGTCTCGTTTAATCTTCCCATTAAACTTGAATATTTTACTATATGGTTCAAATCATCTGAGCGTTGTTGAGAACTCAAATATATTCCTGGCAGTGCAGTCTTACATAAGAGATTCTGGGAGGTTTGAATAGATACTGTTGCTTTTCTACGGGTCTCTTATCCAAACCAAAATACCACAATACTATATAATACTATGTTTTAATGTAATCATATATAAGATATGTTAGTCTTGATTAATAATATGGTTTTGTTTTTTTTTGTTTTTAAAGTTTACCAACCAGTTATTCAGTGAAGTAAGATAATTTATCTTGCCAACTCCAGTCGGAACAAATTGTCTATTTTATGTAATCTTTATTGCCGTTTACTATTTGTTAATTCTAAGACAGTATATAATGTATGTCAGCCAAAAGGGACAGACTGAATCTAAGTTGTTAGAACTTGTAGTCTAACCCTTTTGTCATATGAATATTGAATGTTGCAAATCATCTTGTGTATTATTTATATGGCAATAAAATATGTTTAAACTAACAATGTCAGAGGAGTTATATAGGTCTGGTTGTGATCTGTGGTTCAAACACGATCTAATAATTGTTCTATGGGACAAAAAGGCATCCGCTTATTTTTCCAATTTTAATATTCAGCATGTAAAAAAGTCTTCTTTGTAAATAGTCTATCGCCGGAGTGGAGTGTTTTCAGAATCGTTTTCGCTGGTAGGTTTTACCTGTTGCTTCAATCGCAAGTCTGTGGCCGATTTCTCATAGGAACATTGACGTTACCTCCCTTATAGAATGCTATTGCATATTTATAGGTTATTTAACAGTGTTCTGTACAATACGGATATATATTTGGACGAGTACACAGCTTGGAATATGATTTTCCAAGCTGTGTACGAGTCCAAATATATTCCGTATTGTACAGAACACTGTTAAATGATCTTTTTATTCTATACCTCGACTTTTTCCCCTTTATTGTTTCTGATAATTGTTTCTGTTCAATTACAAAGTCATCTATTTCAGAATCGGATAACATTTTAGTTTCAGTGTTACTCCTTGTTTGCAAACGACAATAATGATCCGGTGACAACAGGAGCTTTATCGTAACGCTTTATCTAGAGCGCCTGTCGATTCAGACTTTCATTCGGAACCTTTTCACGTGTTTCGGTCTTTATCATAGGTTTAACATGGGACCTGTGAATCGTACAATACGAAAAAAATACGGGTTATTTTGTACGCGCGTGCGTCCCGATACGGAAATATATTGTACGGTCACATGATTCGAATGAGCGTCTACGATTGGACGTATAAATTAGGTATAGAATAATTAGTCGCCGGGCAGAAGCCCGCGACTTCTATTTTTAATAGGTTTTCGGAAATCACATGGGAGGAGGAGTTATTATTAGAAAAAACCAAATTTAAATGTCTTGAACATATTACAATTGCGTTTGTTTAAAAACACTAACTTATGACACATCTAAAATGAAATAAATATTCCGATGTTTTAAGTATTAGTAGTTTCTTTATTTTGACTCGCATCTCTTTTTTTGGGTTTTATTTACGGAGACAAAACCGTCCCTATGAGACTTGCAGCAAGCAGACTGTTATGTGTCAATATCAAGTAAAAATCACGTCGAATTCTCCTTTAAAATAGCAATCTTAACTTACTGAATGTTATTTTCATGTTCAAAGAGATGTCTTGATTTGTGAGGAATTCATTTTATAATGTTCATCCATGTATATCTAAAATATGAACTGTTTCTAAGCTAAAACTGTTGATCGCGTGACTCGCGAATACCAACTGCGTAGATCAATCTCCTTTGCAGAGAGCCGCTCTTTACACTCACTTACAAATAGTAAATTATAGGTGATTTAAAATGTTTATTTCGAAACAAATGAAGAAAAGAACAAACTGAGATAAAACTGGTTCTAATAGAAAAATGACTTTGAACGAACACTCTCTGCCTATAAAGAGAGTTTCAAGAACGACACCTCTGGGAAGAAGAATGTAGGTCAGGAATCGGGTCTTTCGTACACAATTATTTCGTCCTTGACAATTTTAAATGTGTCATTAAATTCCCTAAAGGCATATTGCTTCCGATCTGTATATTGTTATGCATCATTGACACAAGGGCGCTCATCATAATATAATTATAAAACATGAGTAGTTTGTTATTTTCATTATAAAAAAAAGGAAGGAAAGAATTACAATAAATTAACATGTTGTAGGGCTCAGTTTATGTTCGAAATTAAGTTTAAATTATACAACAATTTCAATGAGATTTAACTGTTTAGCTGATATTATATTTCGAAAGTGGTCTTATTTATAAATATTGGACTACATTTCATCATTTGTTAAAGTATGATATAATTAGGATGCCAAGCTAATATCATTTTGAGAAAAAAGAGAAAACTCATGTCTTCAGCGATTTAACCCTTAACTCATTGTTTTAAAAGTAGATTGCTGCAAGGTGTCCAATGTTGACTTTAATAGGGGAAACATAAAATGACGTGCTATTGCATGCAAATCTTAAATTGTCTGTTTTGTGGTTTTATTGATAAATGATAAAATTCAAATATTCTGACAAACATCTTGAAAAGTGTATTTGGAATTCACAAATCTTATAATTATTCCTTAATGAAAGCACTGTATACATACTAAGACTAATGATTGTCAAGATTACTCATTTCCATTACTGTGTATGATCAATAATTAGTTGGCTGTGTGTATGGTCAACCTACTTTGGAATGGAGATTGATCATAAACAATGAAGGGCTTCAATTATCATTCACTTCGTTAGTGTTATGCATAACTGCAGCATGCATTTCCGGCGACATTGATGCGTTGCATCAACTTTCTCTTGTAGCGTATATTATACGAGGAGTCAAGAATCAACCGGACTGTGTCTATAACTTCCGTATTTAATGAGCGATAGTAATGAAACGCACACAACATGAGCACCATTCTTTCATACATGTTAGCTTAAAATGTCACGATGCCTGCACAAATAGCATTGCTTACCAACCAGTCCATATAGGACAGGCAGGGGCGTCTGCTAACACAATATGACGTTGTCGGACGTCGTTTTCTGAGTCACAATTTGGGTACCAGCCATTTCTCTGTGTAGTCGCCACAACATATAACACACTGTTCATGCCTGCCGATCCACTGGTCTAATATATCCGAATAAAATGTTGTGTCAAGATCAGATAATATAAGGTGAAAAGCATGCGCCGATTCCTGAAAGTTGTTAAACTTGTGTCCCTTCAAATCAGACTTTACCACATGAAAAACACGAACATATATTGGACCAAATCGGATGAGCAGGCATGGTGGTCGACTTATTCGAACCCAAGCAGGTGGGTATAAACCGCGTCTCGTCTATAGTCACTTCATTGTCCAAGAACTCGTCGTGTACGTGTGCACTTTAAAGTAGATGGAAACGTGTATCTGTTTTATTTTCAATTTTGGACTATGCAACTTACAGAATAGACTTATGATAACACACTACATACATATTGACATTTAAAAGGAAAGGGCATCACTTTGGGGGCTTTCCTGGTGCATTTCAATTTTTTTTTTTTTTTTTTGTTACACATACTTAATATTGATGTGCATGCTATATCCAACATTTACCAAAAGTGATAACACCCCCACCCCTACCTATGCATTGTTATTCTCACGGGCGAACGATGTAACTTTACGGACAACACCCGACAAAACAGCAACAAACAAAGCCTACTCGAAGACTTGTAGATATTACATAGAGCCACCTAATAAGAAAACAGACATTCGGAGATTTTGAAATTAAGGCATAACGATATATATGTGTGTGTGTTTAAGTCATATAGTTTCTGTCATAACCGACATTGCGCTCGACTTGTCAACCGCTTACTGGTTTCTGAGATATGGACTCTAATGTAGTTGCATACAAAACATTAACCAGAATTTCTGAGTCAAATAATAAAGGGTGATAATTTGCACTATATGCAGGATATAATGATCTCACTTGATTGTTTACAAAGGTTTGTTGGTTGGGAAGGGTTGTATAAAGTATCAATGAAGTTATTAAAATATGGACTCTGAGTATACTTGCACGCACAACTTTAACCAGAATTTTAGGTAAAAAAGGGACCATAAGTTGCATTATATGCAGGATAAACTTATACCCTCACTTGATTAATGACATAGCTTTCTAAAAATGCCCCAAATGCAGCTGCGGCGATACACATTCCGTCTAAGGGGGGATAGATAGAGTAGTGATTCCTGAAACAGAAAATCCACAGGAGGTGAAACGTGTACATCCGGGTACGCCTGTGTGGCATGCTTAGGCTGATCCGGGTCGATACTTTACGCAGAGTCCACAATGTTGATTTTCTCACGAGACGTCTTACACATTGATTATTGCCAAGCTACGCCCCTGGCTGTGATGGCCGGGAAGCATATTAGAAAGTTTCAATGCCATATATCATGTATTAACCGAGATGATGGTGTAATATATACTTGCATTCAAAACCTTTACCAGAATGTGATGCCGACGTCAGGGCGAGTAGAATAGCCCTCATATTCTCCGAATAGTCGAGCTAAAAACCTGTTTGATCCCAAAATCCTTATTCAGAGAACCGTATCAAGCCTCACCTTCACGTGTCGATTAAACAGAGTACTTAAAGGTTAATGTATTCAGAAAAGAACATTATTCAAACATGACACAATATGAATAATGATATGCATTCTAATAATAGTTAACCGATTTGTCATTCACAAATCGTTTGGTATGATGACATTCAAGTTGGTGTTCCAGACAACGAGAAACATCATTGAAATAATAAGCATAATTCGGGGTGAGTATGCGAGCCTTACCCTCAATGTTGATGTACAATCTGATCCAAGTCTTAACTGGCCAAACATATTGTTTAGTCTTCTTGGTTGTCTAATTTCCAATTGAAAACAATGTGGAATACCTGGAGCAGAAATGTTTATCAGGACAATCAACTTTTGCCATTATTTTCGGGTTGTGACATACATGAATATTCAATTTCTTGAAGAATTTATAACAGGGCCACAAACACCTGGCTCCAATTCCACCAACCTTACTTAGCGCTTGAGTAATACTTAAATACTTTAAAGCATTTTTCATATGTTTTGTTTCCCTAATATGTTGAAAAACATGAATGGTGGAATGTATTTATGCAAATGACAAAGTTGACAAAAATAGTAACCTATAAATAACAAAATATTTTGGCATTTCTTATTAAGGAAACAAAAAATATGAAAAATGCTGTCAAGTATTTATGTACGAGGGTTGTTCGTATACCTTTTTTTTATAAAAGTCTATTAGAAAAATATAACTAACACAATTATATATCTCTGGAATGTGTATTCAATTCTCTATAGAACAAAAAAAAACTATAGTTAAAAATATTTTACAATAAAAAAAGATATACCAAATGTAGCAACGTCAGGTGTGGGTACCCGGGGCACGGCGTTGTTTTTTGCGACGTCGCGCACGACGTTCCTTATTTCACCGCAAAACATTGTTTCTTACTCTTTCTCCAGATACTCTCCGTTCGCCCGTATACACTTCCTGTAACGTGAAACCCATCTGTTAAAAGCTTCCGTATACCAAGATTGGTCAATGATGATACAATTCGTTGACTTTCCAGCTTTAGTTCAGTCACAGAATCAAACTTTTTTCCTCTCAGTTGCCGTTTCAGCTCGGGAAATACCCTAAAGTCCACCGGCGCTAAATCCGGACTGTATGGTGGGTGATTTACTAATTCAAACCCAAGCAGGTCAATTTCCAAAAGTGTTGATCTAGCCGTGTGGGCGGGGGCGTTGTCCTGGTGTAAGAGTACACGATCTAATGACATTCCGGGTCGTTTCTTACTCAACACCCGAATTAAATGTCGTCTGAGAACCTGAAAAATAATACAAATTATTTTCACTATTTCGTAATTATGGATGAATGTGTCATAATTATGTGTGTTTTTTTATATTAAATATAATTTAAATGTATAAAGCCTAATCAAATTATAAAAATGCATAATAATAATAATAAATCAATAAAGGTCTAATTCAATACCTTTGAATAATAATCTGCATTCACCGTTTGACCGTCCGGTATCTGGTGTTGAAGAATCATCCCTGCCCTGTCCAGGAAAAACACAAACATGTCCTTTCCGCCCGACTTGTTAACTCTGGCCTTTTTTGGTGGAGGGGTACCAGGTGTTTTCCATACCGACGACTGCGCCTTTGTTTCAGGGTCGAAGTGCCATAGCCAGGTTTCGTCTGTCGTAATAATCCTATCCAAAAAAGCATCACCTTCCGCTTCAAATCTTGCCACAAACTCTCTGGATGCGTTTACGCGTTTTTCTTTTTCCTCCGGTTTTAGTAATCTTTGCACCCACCGAGCGCTAACTTTGCTCATATGCAGATCTTTTTTCAATATACTGTGTATAGTTGACACGGATACATCAAAGTGGGCCGATAGGGGTCGAACTGTTAACCGCCGATCATCGTAAATTATATCTTTTACTTTTTGCACTAAAGCATCTCTAACTGTTGGGATTCTGCCGCATCTCGGGTCATCATCAATTGAGTCACGTCCATTTCTGAATCTATCATGCCGTTTTAATACTAACGATCGTCTGTATTTATGCTTCATTCCCGCATTTTCTATAAGTTTTATTGTCTGTGTTGGAGTCTTCCCTAAACCAACACAAAATTTGATAACCGCTCGGGTTTCGACGTCGCCAGTTGACGTCATTTCCGACAAACTTCAATCTCAGCAAGTTTCCGACTTTTTCCTTTATCTTCGCGCTTGTTGTTTGTAATCACGAGAAACTTTTAGAAAATGACGTCACAACGTCAGTTACGCGGCAGACGAAAATGCGGCAAATGTTGAAGACGTTTGAGCTTAATATTTAAATTGGATCGATGTGTTAGGTTATATAATCAACTCATTTAAATGGCGTGTTCCGGGTAGCGATACATGCGTTGCTATGGAAGCCAATATTGCTTACCTTAATAAAAAAAATGTTTGTTTTTATTCATTTATTTACTCGAAACATATTTTTATTCAAATAAAATAGCAAATTAAACCAATTATATGTCCTCATTAGAAAACTATAGAGAAAGTCTACGAACTTATCGAACAACCCTCGTATTACTTAGCCTTAAGTAAAGTTGGTGGAACTTGGACCCTGGGTGCAAGTCTTAAAATAAATGAAAATACATGTAGCATTGTCCCCAAGACACATAATGTAAGGAAACCAAAGTCCAAGTTTCTAGTATATCAGTTATAATTTTGATAGCGTAATATAGATGGATATTCTGCTAGAATATCTTGATTTGTTTTTTATTTTTTCAATGTCATGTTCAGTGCAATACTTAATTGAAATTAAAGAGGTTTTTCTATTCTTCTTCTTTTTTTTTTAATATGAAGAAACATACATAAACAAGCAAGAGTGTTCGAAGAAACATATGAGCCGTCCCGCGATAAAACCAACATTGTGGACTCTGCGTAAAGTATCGACCTGAGCATGCCGCGCAGGCTCACCAGGATAGACACTTTTCGCCTCCTGTGGATTTTCTGTTTCAGGAATCATTCCTCTTTACCTCGAGACGGAATGTGTCGGCCCGGACTGCGCAGGCTGATCTGGGTCCATATATTACGCAGAGGCCATTTTGTAGGTTTTCTCGCGGGACGGCTCATATTACGATTACGCGTCCTCTGTCAATACGTGGAAACGGGGACAAGATTCTTGTGTTTCCCTGTAAAGGCAAACAAAGAATAAGCCTGTGCAAGTTCGAAGAAAAAAAAAGATTCCATGAAAACTGAGGTCCCTTTGAGTTGCTAAAAATGCATGTCAGAATGTGTACAGACGATTGTTAACGAATTCATGCAACGTAGCTAAGTTTGTTAAGGATGCTTTAACCCTTTCCCTCATATAGACGCTTTCTGACGCCTCTGCATCAGACGGCTTTTTGAAAACATAGTGACAAAAGAAGAAATTGCACAAAACGTGCAATTTCTCCTTTTGCCACAATGTTTTCCACCTTTTGTCATAGGTTATCCATTCAACTATGGAGATTTTCTATGTTTTGACAAAATAAGTTCAAAGTCGCCTGCTGCAGAATTGTCATATGAGGGAAAGGATTAAAAGAAAGACTTAACATTACCTTGATGGTCGTCTTAGAACTAATAACGTCATGTGATTTGTTTGTCCTCAAAAACCTGAAGTTCTATTCCGCTCGTTTCATGTGATATATTGTACATTGTGTATTTGTATGTATGACGATGTACTATGTACAAGTCAAAAGAAATACACAATGTTCTGTTAAACAAATATTGACTTTGCTTAATGAACTATTTCCCACCTGTAGAAACTTTTTAGCGTATCTGTAGCAGACGATCTTTGAAGTTCTTTTGCCACAATGTTTCTAACTTTATTTAATAATTAGCATTCAACAAATATAAGCTCAGACACCTGTGGTATTTACATAGTTTTTCCATATTTTTGCGAAGATCTTTTCAAAGTTTTCTGCTGCAGATGTGTTGTATTTTGGAAATGGTTAATTCAATAAACTTCTTGCTCTCATGCGAACTAGTCAACCACATTAACTCATGTTGTGGTCAGGTAAGCTTATACAAGCGGCCTAGTATCGCTCTACTGCCATTAGGCAAAAATTAAATCTCAAAACAGCCCCGCCCCCCTTGGTAGCCATGTTTGTTTACCAATCCCCGTGGCTTGAAGGAATCTTGTAGTGTCACCCAAGGATCATTTCTGCAAAATTATTTGAAAATCGGCCAAATAGCTTGGCAGGAGATGTTTTCACTTAAGCCAAAATAAGGCTAACAGAAGACTTTTTAAGATTTCACTAAAGCCATAGAAGGCAAAATAGCGCCATATTTTTCGAACGATCAACACGGCTCAGGGGAATCTGATAGAGGATCACCCAAGGAACATTTCTACAAAAAGATTTTTGAAGTGTTCACTATATAGCCATAGGAGGCAAAATAGCCGCGCCCCTGGCGCCCATGTTTTTCAACAAATCAACATGGAGAATTTAAAAAAAAATCGTTTCGTTGCCATGGAAGGAATTCTGGTGAGGTCATTGAGAGGATGCTTTCTGTGAAGTTTCATCCCAATTGACCAACTGGTTACAGAGAAGATGTTGACGCACGACGGACAAAAGGCAATCACACTAACTCTATCTTGATCACTTCGTGTTCAGGTGAGCTATAAATAGGACACGTATAAAGTGTGGGCCATACCAAGTTCGAGGCAAATTATTACTCGTCAATGATGATATATTCATTAACTATTTGATAAATTAACTCATCTTTAACTTTCTGAGCAAGACTGGACGTGAAAACTGGATGTGAAGACTGGATTTTTTTTTTATATTCCTGGTTGGGTCAGAGATGGAGAAAAAAAAGAAGATGAAAAAGAACAATATGGGTGCTTAGTTTATTATACACGAAATTTTATCAGCACACTTAATGTAGCTAGTAACAAGAAACACAATGGTGTAACAAACTTCAATCAAAGAATTCAATTGACATTTTAACACTTCAATACTCATACCAGAGCTTTTATTTAGTTTACTGTGTTGCTGCCACTTCATGTAATAATTCAAAGGTGTATCCAGGGGCGTAGCTTTGCAATAATCAATGTGTAGGTAGTCTCGTGAGAAAATCAACATTGTGGACTTTTGCGTAAAGTATCGACCCGGATCAGCCTAAGCATGCCACACAGGCCTACCCGGATAGACACGTTTCGCCTCCTGTGGATTTTCTGTTTCAGGAATCACTACTCTATACATATATCCCCCTAAGACGGAATGTGTCGGCCGGATCAGTCTGCGCGGACAGCGCAGGCTGATCTGGTCGATACATTACGCAGATGTCTATCGCCGCAGCTGCATTTTGGGGCATTTTGAGGCAAAATGTGTAGGCACGTGCCTAAAGGGAGCTACACCCCTGGTATCTACTTAATCTTATTGACATTTTACATGCGTCATCAACCCCTTTCCAACATGCAGATGTTCAGCAACTTTGGAAAACATTGTGGCAAAAGCAAATTTACATAGATCTTTTAAAATGACTTTTACCTACTGAATAAGTGTTACATGTGTAAAAAGGTTAAACTGCATGTAAAGGTCAATTTATGTAAACATACTTGTTTTAGTAGGAGCATCCATAATAAAAATATTGAGATTTACCAAAGTCTACTGGAATTTTAGCATAATTTCTCAGGTTGAATTATGAAATAATCAAAAGAAATGTTCCTATGCTATCCTTTTAGCTATAGGGACCAGGCACGCTATTAAAAAATGTATACTCTATTATCTATAGACAAGGGATGTAACTTCCACGTCAGTCAGATAAGAACCAAAATTTGCATTTCGGTCAAATACAAAATAAAAACGACGAACGAAAATAGCGCTATGCGATCGAATAAAGCGCTTTGCACTAGCATGTAGCAAAATATATACCCTAAATACTGATCAAAATGGAAACATGGGTCAAATCAGGCTGATGAGGAAGTTATATCGATTGTCTATATACAAAATATAATTAAGTATACATTTTGTTAATAGCGTGCCTGGCTCCTATGTCTTCAGCAGTTATGTATGACTAGTTTTCATTGAATTCTCATCAACTGCAATAAAGCTCCTAACTTTCAGACATATTTCGTATCTAGAAAGCATAAAGAAAATGTTATTATTTTACACGAAACACCATCATAGGTTTATGATAATAATGTAATAAAGTAACCATTTTACATAGATTATATACAAACCACGTCGATGAAATACGAAGCTAACTATATACAGCTAACCGGGTCACAATAAATACACATGAATTATAACTATACAGTATTCGTACATCTAAAACAATGCAAGTAAAAATATGGATCAGTAAAAGATTGATGAATGACATATTTATGTTACCTCAAATGAAAATACAAATGAACACATGAATGTATGAACATACTGAAAAATGATTAAATGAACAAATGATTGACTGTTTGAAAATGAGACATGGTGTGATTGAAAACTAAGACTTATGTTTATCATAAGCATATGTAATAACATACATTAAAATGACCATACTGAAGAAAGGTGCACTTAACAATGTCTCCAAAGTGACTACTTCTCATAGAAATTCACTAATTCCTGTTATTCATATCTTTAAGTGAAAGGGAGGGGTACAAAATAACTTTGTCAATAGTCAGTACTTTGATATTCTACTGTTTTTAACCATTTCCCACCTACAGATGCAATTTGACCCCTCTGCAGCAGACAACTTTTTGAAAACATTTTGACTAAAGGAAAAATTGTTCATAATAACTTTCATTTTAGAACTTTTTCATATTTTGTCAAGAAATTTTCAAAGTCGCCTGCTGCAGATTTGTGGTATGTTGGAAAGCGGTAATGCTAAATTCCATCATGTTTTAATTTTTGAAACATTAACAAAGCAAAACTTCGGAGCGTGACTCAAAGTTAGATTATAATGAAACAAGAGCTGTCAGTAAGACACAAAAAACCTTGACAGAGTTACCTTCTTTTATCTACAGATAGGGGTCATGATGGTTAACAAGTATTCCAAGTTTCACAGCAATATCCTAAAAGGGTTAAGCCAATAATTGGATTTTACCCAGATTCAATGTATTTTCTAAGTCGAAAAAGGGCCATAATTCGGACAAAAACTTTAACAGAGTTATGTACTCTTATTTGTTGATGGAGCTAATGATGGTAAATAAGTATTTTAAGTGTATAAACCATATCTGTAATGGTTTTGAAAAAATGTGGGATGGTACAAAAAACTTAACCAAATTTCTAAGTTGAAAAAGGACCTTGACCGAGTTATGTAATCTTGTCTGTTGATGGATGTAATGATGGTGAACAAGTATTGTAAGTTTCAAAGCAATAATTCTAATGGTTTTTAAAAAAAATGATATGGTACAAAAAACTTAACCAAGGTTTGACGCCAATGCCAAGGCGAGTAGGACAGCTAGCCTTTTCCTCGAAAGTCCAGCTAAAAATCGTGCATGGTCAAAGATTGCGTGATCGTTACTTAAAGGTGCTGAACTCCAGATTATAGATAGTACAGTCAAAGGTTTATAACTGTTCAAAAAGTGTCTTGAAATATCAGAATCAGAATTCTGGGATGAAATTAGAGTAATCATTTCACTTTTCTGTACAATGCACATCTAAATAATTGATTGTTTATGCTTCATTTTAACAGGGTAGACATACCATACCCACTAAGCTAAATTTATACATTTTCATGACTGCTTTTCAACATTTACTGCCATAATGTTTTTGAACTTTTTATTACTTACTTTGTTGTCACTTTTAGCAATATTTGCAGAAGTTTTAACATTTCGTAAATTTTGATCTATATCTGGAGTTCAGCACCTCTAACAGATATGAGTCATTGTCAAGTTGAGAAGCTCTGTTTTTGCATCACATACCAGTTTGCTTATAAACACGGAGATCTCATCAAATACTTTGTTTTATGTAGGTGGACAGCGAAGACCCGGTGAAGTGCAAAGGAACTGCAGACTGGCTTGCCTGAATCAAGACTGTTGGCAACAAATAGGATTTATTTTATCTTAGCTTTCCCATTTCTAATGGCCCATTTAACTACTAAAATACACATGTTAAAGATGATGAATATGCAGAAGTGAAACAATGTAAAACAAGTGAAAATATAAATACAAAAATAGAAACATATTATACATAATTATAACCAATGTAGTTCATTACCCAATATAAACAAGTGTATTCCATCGTCTTTTCTGTCCCTGGCAGAGAAAAATTTAATCTTCAGTTGTTTCCATTAAGTATTATCTTTTCTACTCTTTAAAGGTCTCTCAAACTAAATTTGAAATAAAACAAATCCTGAGGAAACATTCTACAGAATGAGGGACTAAAAGTTCCGTTATCAAACATGGCGAAATTTAAGGACAGATGGCAAAGCAAAATAGAAAGAAATAAGCGACTGCTTCAATCCATTTTCTATAAGCAAATTTTATATTCATCTAACTCCAACCATCTCCCTGATGAATAAAAGAATATCTACTATAACAGAAAGTAAAACTAACCGTATAGCATTTGCGAACAGTGTTGTTCAAGATCAACCAGTGCATCCAGCCCTACACTGTTCGCTGATAATTCTGAAGTTTCAAGAAACTTCTCAGAGACACGCTAGCAAATCTTAAAGTATGCGGGTCATAATAACATGATGGTTGTTTTTTGTAGAGCACCGTTTAAATATCAATTAAGAGTATTTAGACACAGTTGATTCAAAACATTGTCAGACAGAGGCATAATGCTTATTATTTCTCCATTTAAAACAATGCTTCTAGAGTTGTCTAATGCAGAGACCTCAAACGATGCCCACTTCAAAGATTGATTGATTTATTGTCGGCCAGTTCATTTACCCATGTGTTTCCTGGTTTTCTTACAACAGTACTCCACACCACAGTCTTTCTAAGCAACTGATTGCTTTTCAACATAGCTGACAGTTAGCCCAATGGTGGAAGATGAATGACGCTTGCAGCATTGGCATTTGTCAAACATCAGAAAGAATGTTGGCTGAGCTTGGATTCCAACTCATGACCCCAGATTTGAGAGACCGCTTCATAACTGACTGAGGTACCAAGGCTTTGACCACTTCAAAGAAGTGATAACTATCAAAATCAAACTTAACAAGCATCAAATTTTCAAGTTGTGTAACATATTATATTATACAGAGGCCAAGATAATATACGTGAAAACCCTTCAATGTAGTTACAAACGTTTTGCATGAAGCCCACGTAGTGTTGTTATTTAACCATTTCCGTATTGCTAATGCATTTTGAAAACACTGGCAAAAGGAGAAATCTCATGATCAGCAATTTCCCCCTTCATAACTATGTTTTTAACTCCGTTGAATAAAAAGTCTTTCAAGAATAAAGATGAACACTATTTTTGACTTGATGCTTTTAAAGTCGTCTGCTGCAAATCTGTAATATGTGAGAAAGGGTTAATATATTCCTGTCGAACCAAATTTTGACCATCTCAATCCAGGACAAATTTTGAACAATTCTCAGAAAAAATAAAATCCTCACAATAAATAATTTCTCCATTTGCCTTAATCTCTACTGCTTTGTTAACTGTATCATAAGTTTTTCTTCTTTCTTATATTTGTTTTCACTTTAAAAGAGTCTAAAATCAGCATACATGTGCTGTTATTAATTACAATGTAATGGTTTTAAAATATAAACCTATCTACAAATCACAATATAACTTGGCTTTTCAAAAGGCCATGACGATCTCTTAGTCTTACTTACAGATTATTTTATGAATCCTTTGTTTGAGCTGTACAAAGATTTGCTTTTAACTGAATAAGGGAATTAATAATAGTATGTTATATACAGTAAAATCAAACATGTAAATAACACATTCAGAGCTCCAGATTAGAGGCGTTTTTCATGTTCTAAAATCCTTATTTGACCCTCTAACCCTATGTTGTGGGAACTCAAAAAAGAATTGCCTCAGTGAGACGATTCTGTTGAGTACCCACAACATAACATTTGCTTGGATTATAAAAGAGATATTGTGGGGAAATCAGCTGTTTACCCCTCTTTATCTGGACCTCTGCACATTTTGATAGATGATACTAAACACATTTATAAATATACACAGTATATAAATAATAGTAAGTGTATCAGAACAAAGGTTATATATGTATGGGCCTGTCCATGGAAAATGGTACAAGGTGGCTTTTGAGAATAGTACCTTTTTCCAAGACCGTTCTCATACAATGTTCCTGTATACATTTAACAGCTGCCTTTTAACTCCTCTCTATAACCTTACACTAACCAATTGTCATAGTTCCACATTGTCACACACCTAATGAGGAAGTTTTTTTTAAAGAAACCAGTGCACCAAACATTTCTTTCATTATATTTAGTTACTTTTGAGCTTCAAACCAGCAGAAACATGGACAATAATAATGAAAGAACCTACACAATCCAATTGATTAAATGGAGTTTAAAGCCGTTTTCAACAGTTTTTAGTCATATTACGGCGGCCAGTTCACCTACTTATGTGTTTTAATGCTTTCTCACACAAGTGCTCCACACAACATAACTTCCAAGCAGCTGGCTGCTTTTCCACATAGACTGTTAGCCCATTGGTAGAAGACGAATGACACTGGTCACAGTAACTTTTGTCAAACATCAGAAAGAATGTTGGCCGAGCTGGGGTCGAACTCACAACCCCTTGATTGATAGCCGGCGTCGCCACAGACTGAGCTATTCGGGCTTGTCTCAATCCAATGGAACAAAGATCAATGCTAAAAAGAAGCTACATTCTTAGAAAGGGCTGTTCCGGGGAAAATGTCGGGGGAGGAACGACCAGCAATTCTTAGGATACCAACTATCAAATTTTAATTATTTTTTGGGCAACCCAAGAAAGAAAATTTTAATAAACCCACCAAATTCATAAAGCTCATCGCTCCCCCAACCAGACATTTTTTCCTGGAACAACCCTAACCTGTCTTGCTATTTATAATTTCCTGTTCAGTTTGACTCTCACACATCAAAATTTCACAAGTTTACAATTCATCAATTACTTGTTCAAAACTTTAGACACGAAATAAGTATTTTGGTAACATCATACCTAGATTTCCAATACATTGCACTGAAGTCCTATTTAATAGTTTCTTTATATTTCCCCTCATATGACATAAAGTGTCACAGCTACCACAACCATTTGGAATTCTTTAATAACACTTTTCTAACAGAATTTTCTCAGTATGTTTATGAAGACCACAAGTATATAAATCCTTAATCATCATAATTGTTGGCTAAAAGAGCTGCATATGACACTTTCTGTTTTTGCCGAATACTGTGTCCTTTAAATTCTTCCTTCACAATGTTCTTTTCATCAAACATATCATATTTCCTATCACTGGCAATGGACTGCAATAAAAATAAAATACATTGATACATGAAAACTAGAATGGACTGCTTCCCGGAGCACGTGTGTCACCTGCCAGGGCCTTGTCAGAAATTTTTAATTTTTGACAGAAAAGGGGCAATAACTCTGATATAAAAAATATTTGGATTATCACCCTTTTATGAACCCATCACAAAGATTGATATAAACATTTGTCAGAAGTTTCAATGTAATCCTTTCAATAGAAAAAAAGTTATTTGAAAACGTGACGAAAAAGTTTGACGACAGACAGACAGATGGACGGACAGACAGACGCCGGACAAAAAAAAAGTAATCCCTAAGTGCCTACCATGCTACGCAGATGACACAAAAACCCTCTGATGTTCCTTTATTGCTCTCCTGACAGAACAGAACATCAAAAGAAGTCATATACCTCTATGTAAAAATATTATGAAGTACTGTACTTGGAAAGTCTTATTTTTACCTGAAGCTGTGAAGTCATGGATCTAGATGTGTCCCAGGTTTGTACAAATAACCTTTAACTACTATTTATATATATTTATGTATGTACAACGTATTTCCTATGTTAAACATGTGCCCTCAGAATGGGACAATTCTGTAACCACAGAGGCACAATATAAACAATAGTAATAGACAACCACTTACTGATGCTACATAAGAAATAAATGTCTAAACACATGCAGTGTTTGACAAATAAATCTTTTGAAAACTTTACTGAGTACATAAGGAGAAACCAGTCTGGCAACCCCTATGACAACCACATGTTTTAACAGCCCTGAGCTGTTTTTCTATGGATCAAATTGATTGATTAATCTTGGTGCATCACACAAGGGTCATTTGTGCCATCAGAACAGCAATATTGGACAAGAAGATTTTTTAATGCAATAGTAACATTAAATTATTCATGAACATTTCCAATAATATTTTCAATACCAAGAAGTATTTTGTTGGTATAATTACAAGTTTTAATAATGCATTAAAATTCAGATGGCACTTATCATATGAGACTCTCATCAAATTCTACAGATTGACACTTTCACACATACAGATGCTTTCTGATGCTTTCTGATGGCTCTGCAGCAGACAACTTTTGAAGCAATTGTGGTAATAGAAGAAATTGCTCATAATGTGAAATTTCTCCTTTTGCCACAATTTGTCTCTTTAATAATTTTGCTTTCATATACAGATTAACCAAAGTTTTGCCTGGATGGTTTTAAAGAGCTCTGCTGCAGATTTTTTGCATGTGTGAAAGGATTAATATATAAAAGTCACCATTTTAAATTGTTCTCCCAATGGATTATTCCAAAAAATATCAAATTGCAACATGGCAAGAATACATATACATACCAGCCTTGATTTGACTTGTTTTGGAAGATCTTCTCCTTCCATCCACAACTCTTCTCTAGGTAACATTTTCTCTGAGCCATCTTCAAATTCAACCTGTAAATTGAAAATTATGCACAAGCATTTAAAAACATGGTTAAAATTATAAATCAATAATTGTTAATACTTCAAAAATAAAATGTAATTCAACTATTTCCCACATGCAACAAATATGTATAAGACGACTTTTATATCAACAGGAAACTTTTCTTTCTATAAATAAAAGTATGTTAATTAAATTGACTAGAAAACTATGCGGCGAACAAGAAATTTCTTATTATTAACTATTTCTCCTTTTGCCACAATGTTTTCAAGTTGGCTTCTGCAGATGCCTCAAAATATGTCTGCAATTGTTAAAAGGTTTAGTTAACAAGTTAAATAGATTTTTTGTTAGGTTTATATACCGCTTTCAATAATTTCTCAGTTATATCACAGCGTTTCCTGGGTAAGTTACCAGTACTTCTGGTCCATTTATTCTGACATAAGCCAGTCAGTCATAATGCTAACCCAGCAACCCTGAGAGCCAACCATTACTACCATTTTAAGTCTTTCGTATGACCTGCAGAGGCTTAGAAGTAAGACCATGGTTTTTAACTGATTGTTTAAATCCCCAAACATGTTTGAAATAGATCTATCTCTCAAAAACCTTTTTTATTTTTTGTTCAAGATGTAACTCTTTTTAAACGAAATAAACTTTCCTAAAATATACAACAGATTTTTAAAATTAAATTCAAAGTGAAAAGCATTTAGGTCACATTTGATATAGGACCCAAGCGGAATCTGTTTACCTTGTACATTATCTGTGAGTTTGTCCCCTTGAAAGTGGCTCCCCACAGCGTACCATCTGTCCATTTAACCTTTACTTTCATATTTGCAAGCGGAGGACTATCTTCAGGATTGTGGTTCTGTAATATTATAAAAGATGAAATAAAACTTACATGCATTTGACGACAATCATTTTGACACACCTATGGCAATATCCTTTTGAAAACATTGTTGCAAAACAATAATAGCTCATTATTAAATAATAAAATTAAAATTCATATCTAACATCATGACCAGCAAATTAACAAAAGAAACAGAAACCCACTCAATTTGGACTATACCACACAAAAACAAGCCTTCAGGATTTTGTGACCAGCTAAGATCGAGTTCAGCCTAATTTGTTCGTAACTAGCCTTCTTCATTTTTTCTATAATGTAAATAATTTCAATGCTGCGACAAATTATGTATTCTTTTTTGTAAAGGCCAATATAGTACAACAAGTTTGCTTCTGCTTCGTTGTCTTTTGATAGATAAATAATTTGTTCCAAACTTACATGTATATCTTCCGGAAACAAGTCCTTACTAAATGAACCATCATCAAAGTCCACTTCATAGAAAGTCTGGTTTTTGTAATCTGTCACTTCAGCAAGATAGTATCTTGTGTTTTTGTGCTTGGCTATTATCTGCTTTCCAATCTCAAACTTGCAAAGATTTCTTGGTTTCTGAAAAAATAAAAAAATTGTGTTGTTGATTATTTACATTATCCTTAAAACAATTTAAATGTTGATAAAATATCTTAAGAAATTGCATGATATTGAAATGCAATATTGGATAAAACAATTGATGATTCATCAGTGAGCTTTGTTAATAATTAAATTATATTGCTGTGAGATATGTTGTAAATGAACAGCAATACATTGCAACATTTCAAATAATTTCCACATATATATATATGTATGCATTTGTCTGCAGGAGAAGGTTTTTGAAAACACTGTAGAAAATGCAGAAATTGTTTTAACTTTTGTCTACTGATAATTCCCCATGAATGTTTTATCCAAATTATGTTTAAATAGATAATTTACTTTTTGCAATATAAATGATTACTTTTCTAGCAGTTGTTTATAATGTGAACTGACAAAAACTTGGAACAAATTAATCAAGTAATGAGTTTTGTGATCAGCAGCCAGTTTTATTATTTCCCTTGGGTGGCTGCTGATCGCAAGTTTGACTGTATAAATAACTATAATAAAATAGAAATCTGAGATCTGAGTTAATTAACGAAACAAAAATCTAATTTACAATATTTATATGTTGTAGAGGGGTCTGTTCCATAGATAGACACTATGTTGCTATGTGTTTGTATAAGGGGATACATATACTGCCTTGCTATCAACATTGTAGAGTGTTCGCCTCCAGGACAAAAAAGGCTTCCGAGTTCGAGCCCTGGTCAGTTGGGCTTTTTTCAGCTGGGATACATATATGCATACAGTTGTAATGGTAAGGAAGGTTTGCTTGAAGTTTCAATGCAATACATAAGAAGTTACTGAGATATAGACTCTAATGGAGTTGCATGCAAAACTTTAACAAGAATTTCAACTTAAAATAATGGGCCATAATTTGCATTTGCTAGATGTATACAGAACTTTATTTAACTTGATCATTTACAATGCATTAAATAGTTAGCGAGATATAGACTCTTAATGTTGTTGCATGCAAGACTTTAACAAGAATTTCGAAGCCTTGTCAAGCTATGGTCTAATATATATATACTTGCATGCAAATTTAACAATAGTGTGATGCCCATGCCAGGATGAGTACCATACCTATCCTATTCTCAAAAAAGTCCTTATAAATATCTCTACAATGTTTCCTCTTTCAGAACAATATAAAGAACTAGTACATGTACCTCTTTCTTGGTATGTTGTACATGTTTTGTACATGTGACATACACTGGCTGTGGCCAATCACTGGTTTCAAACTTAACACCTGCAGCATGGGCACAAGTCACATGGAATGATAAGGTACATCTGCCATTTGAACATTGGATACAAGGTCCTGTCATGCTCTCACCAAACGCTGCTGCACAAAATTGACATTTCTGAAGAGCAAGACATCAATTATTATTTTAGTCCACCAATGGATAGTCATTTATGCCTCGATTTTCATTCAAATAAATTCAATAATTTAAAACAAGGTCGAGTATTTAAATAACACATAAATTATGTCTCCTGGAAAAAACCTATAAACCCTTTCCCACAACGTTTGCCAAGTTTTCAAGTCTTATATAATTACAAGTATTACACTATCAATTATAAAGATTTTCAATCATTTTGCCTAGATGTTTTCTAGGTTGTTTGTTGCAAGTTTGTTGTATGCGGGACATAGTTATGTCAAAATGTGAAGATTAGCCAGCCAAAAGGAAAGACAGAAAAGGGAGATGTGATCAAAGTTTCTACTGACATTAAATGCAGGTGACACAAAATTTATACAATAGTTGATTTAACTTACAAGTTTAAGTCTAGCTGTGGGAATTTTAGTCATGTTAACAGGTTCTCTTCTTTGAACATCCTCAAATTTGACCTCCGTA
This sequence comes from Serripes groenlandicus, assembly GCA_031761405.1. Lineage (NCBI taxonomy): Eukaryota > Metazoa > Mollusca > Bivalvia > Cardiida > Cardiidae > Serripes > Serripes groenlandicus. Next base: position 161,855,069 of record JASEVX010000001.1, on the reverse strand, counting down.
ATGGCCAATGCACAGACAACGTGAGCCCATCTTCCATCTGCTGTTGGCTTCAATGCACCACCTCGTAATGTACACAAACAACATTTCTGAAATAAATATGGCATTTGTCTTTTGAATTTTCTATCTGTAATCTCTTCACTGTACTTTAACCCTTTTCCATATACAGACGCTTTCTGATAAATGTGGAATGACTAAGATAACGTGGTTAATTATCGAACCTGACCAAGATATTCTGCCCATCAACATATTGTCTAAATTTGGGGATGATCAAATCAATTAACTCTCGATTGACTAGAGCGATATGGCTAGTTATCGAACTTGTCAAAGATATTATGCCAATACACATTCTGACCAAATTTGGTGACGATTGGACAAAGGCTTTTAAATGCTTTTTAGATGAAAAGACCAATTTTAGGTAATTTCTATAATTAAAGGGTGATAACTCTCGATTGACTAGAGCGATATGGCTAGTTATCAAACTTGTCTAAGATATTATGCCAATACACATTCTGACCAATCTTGACAAAGGCTTCTAAAGTTATTTAGTGGACAACATATTGGACGCCGCCAGCCTGTACGCCGCAGGTAAAACTATATATACGGGCCGTGATGGACTTAGATCGCTCACCTGATTTTATTTTTTTTCACTTTAGCCATATACCATATTTTTCGACCAATCAACATGGATTGAAGGAATCTGATAGAGGGTCAACCCTAGGAATATTTCTATAAAATTATTTGAAAATCGGCCAAACACTTTCGGAGGAGAAGATTTTTTAAGTTTTTAGCCATATAATGCAAAATAGTCCCACCCTGTGGCGGCCATGTTTTTTGACTAATCAACATGGCTTTAAAGAATCTGATAGTGGGTCACCTTAGGAACATTTCTACAAAATTATTTGAAAATCGGCCTGACACTTTCAGAGGAGAAGATTTTTTAAGTTTTCACTATAGCCATATAACGCAAAATAACCCGCCCCCTGGCGACCATGTTTTTCAACCAATCAACATGGCTTGAAGGAATCTGATAGAGGGTCACCCAAGGATAATTTCTACAAAATTATTTGAAAATCAGTCTGACTCTTTCAGAGGAGAAGATTTTTTAATTTTTCACTAAAGCCATATAAGGCAAAATTGCCCCGCCCCCTGGCAGCCATGTTTTTCGACCAATCAACATGGCTTGAAGGAATCTGATAGAGGGTCATCAATGGAACATTTCTACAAAATTATTTGAAAATCTGCCAACCAGTTTGGTAGAAGAATTTAAAAAGAAAATTCGTTTCATTGCCATGGAAACCAGAATTCTGCATGGATCCCAAAAATTTGAAGGAATTCTGGTGAGGTCATTGAGAGGATGCTTTCTGTGGAGTTTCATCCCAATTGACCCACTGGTTACTGAGGAGAAGAAGTTGCCGGACGCCGGACAAAAGGTGCACTTCGTGCTCGGGTGAACTAAAAATAATTACGAATATTAATCCTTTGCCATCAAATAAAGCTGGAATTCTAAATTTGTCTGTAAGGCAACCAGAAGTTCCTATTTTGTATGTCTCATAACCCAGTCAAAGAAATAAAACTTACTGCAGTTTTATTCTGCCTCACACATCGAGAACACCGCCAATTTGTTTCAGCTTCATGTTTTACACCATAGCAACCTAAAATTAAAACAATCAATGTAAGGCCCCCTAAAGACAAGTTTTTCGGGCGATGGAAAAAGATATATACTAGAAATGTCACTAAAGGGAAATAAACTTATGTTGATAGTATACCATAGCCCTATATCAATCTTATGGTAACATATATTAACTGCTATTGTCATGGCATATTTATTAGAGTTGGATCGTAACTGCAGTCTTAACCCTTTCCTTCATATAGACACTTTCTGACGCCTCTGCAGCAGACAGCTTTTTGAATACATAGTGACAAAAGAAGAAATTGCACAAAACGTGCAATTTCTCCTTTTGTCTCAATGTTTTCCCCTTTTTGTCATAGGTTATCCATTTAATTATGGAGATTTTCTATGTTTTGACAAAATACGTCTGCTGCAGAATTGTCGTATGAGGGGAAGGGTTAAGAACATTAACAAGAGCGCCAAATGTCACAAAATATGCTCGTCCTGTTTTTTTGAGACCAAGTATACTGGTAATTGGTTGTACGTCAGCCAAACTTAGAGAGCGGACACTGTTAGTACAGTTTTGGCCATTTCGAGGGACATAATTGTGTAGTGACTAAGATAACGTTGTAAGTTATCAAACGTAACCAAGATATTCTGCCCATAAACATATTATCTAAATTTGGTGATGATCGGATAAAGGCTTTACAAGTTATTTAGCTGACAAGATCAATTTTAGGTAATTTCTATAATTAAAGGGCAATAATCGACTGGAGCAATATGGCTAGTTATCGAACTTGTCCAAGATATTACGCCAATACACATTCTGACTAATTTTGGTGATGATTGGACAAAAGCTCCAAAAGTTATTGAGCTGACAAGACCAATTTTAGGTAATTTCTATAATAAAAGAGGGATAACTCTCGATTGACTAAAGCGATATGGCTAGTTATCAAAATTATCAGAGATATTATGCCAATACACATTCTGACCAAATTTAGGAATGATTGGATAAAGGCTTCTAAAGTTATTGAGCTGACAAGACCAATTTTAGGTAATTTCTATAATTAAAGGGCGATAACTCTCAATTGACTTAATCGATATGGCTAGTTATCGAACTTGTCCGAGATATTATGCCAATACACATTCTGACCAAATTTGGTGATGATTGGACAAAGGCTCCTTAAGTAATTGAGCTGACAAGACCAATTTTAGGTAATTTCTATAATTGAAGGGCGATAACTCTTGATTGACTAAAGCAATATGGCTAGTTATCAAACTTGTCCGAGATAGTATGCCAATACACATTCTGACTAAATTTGGTGATGATTGGGCAAAGGCTTCTAAAGTTATTGAGCTGACAAGACCAATTTTGGGTAATTTCTATAATTAAAGGACGATAACTCTTGATTGACTTAAGCGATATGGCTAGTTATCGAACTTGTCCGAGATATTATCCCAATACACATTCTGACTAAATTTGGTGATGATTGGACAAAGGCTTCTTAAGTAATTGAGCTGACAAGACCAATTTTGGGTAATTTCTATAATAAAAGGGCAATAACTCTTGATTGACTAAAGCGATATTATAGGTTATTGCATCAATATGGGAAAATATTGTGTTGGACGAGTTCCTTCGGCTGAGTTGCCCGAGCTTGCGAGGGCACTCCGCCGAAGGAACGAGTCCCAACACAATAGATTCCCATAATCATGCAATAACCTTTTTATTGTATAATTTGATATTGGCTATTTAAAATGTGTCGTTTTGTTTGTTTTAAACACGTCACACTTATTAGAAAATTAACAGTCGTTTTGGATTGCTCAGATAAATAAACATTAATGATATATCGCGCATTTATACTCTCCTTTACGCTGGTTGCTAAGGTCGCGGAAAATATAATTTACGAACCGCCATTGTTGTCGACTCGAAATTGGAATCGTCGACAAAATGATGTGTAACGCCTTTTCTAACAGTGTTTTTCATTAAGAACTCGTGTATTATCTTATTCTTGTATTTACGCCTGGACATTTGTTTTTTTATTACGATTTAGATGCCCCTTTAAAAGGGCCATTTGACCTCGCAGTATGTTCAGTAAAGCGAACACACATCTTTGATATACATATAAAGGCTACTGCGTTGATAAACTTCACATCGGAGGATAACAAAACAAATCTGAAGACCCAGGGCTGTACAAATCCCATAGCCCGGGACAAGTCATAAATCGCATCGGGCAAGTCGCTAATTGCAACATCTCAGTCCCGGACAAGTGGCATTTTCCAAAAATCCACGTCCCATTATATCAACCCATTTACGTAAAAGTGAATGTAAATTACTGTGTCTGGTAGCCCGGCTTAATTACTAACACACATGTCTGTCGTGTATAAATTTGACTGTATGTTACATGCGAAAAACCACTCGCGCGTGACCATAACAAATCAATAACAGTAGGCGGAGTTACCCACCTATCAGATCGAGTGATTTCAGCCAACCGAATCGCGTCAGTAATAGTCTATTAACGTGATATATATGTATCCAATAAGGCTGTCCATTCATAAGTGACAATTGTTCCTTGGGGCTGTGTTATTTCATGAAAGCTAGGGAATTACCTATGGATCGGTCTCATTAAACTATTCCCTTAAATGTATTTTGATCCATATTTCTACTTTCGGTATGCGATGTTTGCAAACTGGTGCAAACCGGTTCAGAAAGACTTGTAAGAAATTTCGCCATGCAGAAGTTAATAAAATAAATTTTATTCAAATTAAAGACAATACGACGACTGCTAAAAATTATCTTGCCGTTTATCAATTTGAAATACCTTCAAGATCGACATAATATTCGTAATATCAGGGACACAAAGAAAATTGTTTGGAATGAAATATATAAATGATTCCCCCGAGTATGATAATTGCCCAATCACGGCTTTGTTTACCAACATTAATTAGCATAAATGGCGGGGGAAAAAAATCATATGACTTAATAGTTGCGATTTCATTGGATGAAATGAGAAATTGGGTGAATGACATTCGCGACCTGACGACCCCGATGTTTACATTCAACGCTGTTTACCGATTTCTAATTCTCAAAGTAGGGAACCATGATTAACATTGCGCAATCATCAAAATGGCGGCTATGCTGCGAATAATACCGCAACACCAATCTGACTAAAGTACACGATCTGACTAAATGTAAATGCGTAGCGTTAATAGGAGATGATTTTAATGAGATTGACCGCAACACATGAAACAAATTTAACGTTTTGTTGTCTTTCATTTTTTTTGACAAGATTTTTTGATTTAATAACTACATTGAACCCACAGGTGTATGTACCGCATTGACTATATCACTATATAACTATCCTTAACATGTTAAGGATACAATATATGGGCGTAAAATTATCAATCAATACAAACACCTGTGATTGAACCTGATAAATTTGACTTTTAGTTAATAAAATTGAATTTATCACTTGATGTCTTTCTTTGTAAAACTGACCCTGGTATCGAACACTGCCCTGTTTCGGTGAGGGACCTAAATCGGTGACCTTATTATTTTGTTATCTTCAATTTGAAAAGTGCTATTGCATCATTTGACTAAGTTTAACATTTCTGTCAATAGCTTTTGAATCTTTTGTAAATATGGATAAAATACATACATTTTATGCAGAATATTTCAAATAACCTAGTGAAAAATAATCTCTTTTCCAAATTTCATTTTTTTTAACTGAATGCTGCACTACATGTCTTTTGCAATAATGTTACTTGAATTGGTCACTACCCTTAAATCATGTACAGTGTGTGCTCTTAATGTTATCTTTATACAGAACTATATAGAAAATAACCCACTAAAAAACAAATAAAACACTCAAGAAACCGCGATCCGGGCTACCAAACAATTCTTAAATTTGTCGCATGTTAAACTTGGTTTGCAGAAAAGTGGGACAAGTGAGAATCTTAGCAGGACAAGTGGCATTCTGAAAGTCACTTGTCCTGGACAAGTTGCTGAATTATTTTTTTGTACAGCCCTGGGAACCTACCTTTAAAACAATCATTTGCTTATTCATCCTAGCAGTTATGAATCCCTCTTTATTTGTTGATACACTTATAATAGATCGTCAACGACAATCAAAACAACACTCGAGCAATATTATTGATGTACACGTCACATTATTACGTCAGAAACTACGTACGTATTTACTAGCATAGCTAACGCTATAAATAGACCAGATTGGGTTTTGTGTATGTCTATCGATTTTTCACTACGTGTCATCTATAAAAGATGTACCAAACAATGTGCTACGAACCGTATAAGCACAGCTTTTCCCTAGGACTATCAGAGAATCGAACCTTGAGCAGATCACATCTGTAAACTGATTCAAGTCCCGTCTACATTGATACACAGCCTAAACAACACAGCTGTTTTTTTTATTTCATTTATATTTGTTAATATGCCTAATTAGTTGTTTTAACCATTTTAATGGCGTCACTTGCCTGCGATGCACTAAGCCCTGACAGTAACAAAGTAGAAGTAGAAGTTAGCTGGATCTCTAAATCACGAAAGGTTGGATGAGAGCGCTTTGTAACGTTAGTGTATGGAAATAGTTCCGTCCTTAGCGTCACGTGAAAAAGATTCCAGTGCAATATCAACCCGTGCAATATCAAATGATATTGCATCCTTTGTTCATATGGAAACAAGAGGGAACAATATCAAAATATACAATAGGGCTAGTTATCGAACTTGTCGTCCGAGATATTAGCCTAATACACATTCTGACCAAATTTGGTGATAATTTGACAAAGGCTTCTAAAGTTATTGAGCTGACAAGACCAATTTTGGGTAATTTCTATAATTAAAGGGCAATAACTCTTGATGGACTAAACCGATATGGCTAGTTATCGAACTTGTCCGAGATATTATCCCAATACACATTCTGACTAAATTTGGTGATGATTGGACAAAGGCTTCTAAAGTTATTGAGCTGACAACATACTGGACGCCGCCCGCCCGCTCATACGCCGCAGGTAAAACTATAATACGATCCGTTTTTTCAAAACGGGCGTATAAAAAGGAGGGGGGAGCTTGAACAGGTACAGCATCACTTGAGGAACATGTCTGCCTTATTATCTTGAGATCAGTGGAGCAATTTAAAAGGAGAAGTACAGTAAAGGTATAGCTTTATTCAGAAAGATTTAAATATCAGAGAGAGAGAGAGAGATAGACGGGATCAACAGTGTGAGAGAGAAGAAGAGGGGGAAGAGATATATTTAATAAAAGTCTTAAAGAGCATGTATAATGCCGACACTCAACTGTCCATATGTTTAATTGTTTGTTTGTTTGATTCCTAATGAAATTATATTATGACTGTATTTGTTTTTCTATGATATCGTTTTAGAAGGCCTCATGGGAGATAAGTGTTAACTCACTAAATTAATCATCTTTTTAAAATAAAGTATTATTATTATTATTATTATTATTATTATTAAATATATCTTAACCTTTTCCCAAATATTGACCCATTTTGACGCTTTAGCGACAGGTGGCTTTTTAAAACAATGTGACAATTTCTCCTTCTGCCTGAAAGTTTTCCATGTATTCAAATTTCAATAATTATACTTATATCAACATTCAACAAATACTTACTTGCATGTACACAGACTTTACAATCCTCACATACTACAAGAGGACTCAGTCCATCTTCATCTAATAATGTGTTTGACCCAAATGGATTTGGAGTTTCTGAACTTGAGGCAAATACCATTTCTGGTATCATGGGTAATGATCTCTGCGGAGTAGACACTCCATTCATTTTGCTTCTCACCATACCGTTATCCGGTGCTATATCGGCTGGCGTAACCTGTAAAATCAGTAAGTTTCCTGTTAATTCCTGAATTACCTGGTGCAGTGGTGGAGAGCCCATCTCCCAAAGGTCCAGGGTTCGATGCCTGTGATGAGTGTGATCTGCCTTTGGGGTTTATCTACACCAATGGCACCAGTACTGGTTGGGTCTCAAAGAAGCAGACACAGAGAGTAATTTGTATCGGCCGAAAGCTTATTTCTCAATTGATGTATAAAAGATAAGTTTAAATTATTAAACCTAATTTAAACAAAATCTTGAATAAATAGTTTCAATTTTTAACCCTTTCCTACCTGCGGACGCGTTTTGACGCAATAGCAGCAGACGACTTTTGAAAACATTGTGGCCAATGGTGCAATTGCTCATGACGAGCAATCAATTTCTCTTTTGGCCACAATGTTTTCAACTTTATTTAACAATTAAGCTATCTTTTAAAGAGATTTTTCAGGTTTTTGCAAAGAAAGAAAGTAGGACTGTTAACGTCCGTCTAATAAGGATGCATTTTTTTTTTTCAATTTTCAATTTGTTTACGTCTCTCATGTATTCAATCATGCCGTGACAAATTAATTTCTGAAACAAATTACTAATATTATTTTACCTTGAAAGGCACAAACAGAGCACATATGCAGCAGTGGGGGGCATGTCTTGTAGATGCTACATTGAACATAATTTCCGCGTCAAAATCCAATGGACTGTTTTGCCACAAACTATGTAGTGGTTCTGCCCAAGGGGCATTCATCTCAACAATAGGTGGTGGGGACTCGAGATCTAACAAAATAAGATAATTAATGAATGTTTATCTTGCTAGAAGATTGATAACGAATTTCAAATGGACATGGCAGAAAAGTGTACAAATGATGGCACAAAATACCTTCACACTTATACACATATGAATAATCTGCATTGTATAGCATCAAAAGCATATGAAAAGCATGGGAAATCTGTCCATTTGAAAGTAAAACTTAACCCTTTCCCTCATATAAACACTTTCTGACGCCTTTGCAGCAGACAGCTTTTTGAAAACATAGTGACAAAAGAAGAAATTGCACAAAACGTGCAATTTCTCCTTTTGCCACTATGTTGTCCACTTTTAGTCTATAGGTTATCCATTCAATTATAGAGATTTTCTATTTTTTGACAAAATATGTTCAAAGTCGTCTGCTTCAAAATTGTTGTATGAGGGAAAGGGTTAAGAATAGAGTAGAAAACATAAAGGGAAATGAGTATATGCTTATTATCAGTACTTTTGAAAACCTGTCTTCAACAAACAAATAAAAGTCTGTCTGCATGTAGGATAGCGTTGCAAGTAATTCAATAGTGTGAAGAACGTCTCGGAGTCTCTCGAAATTTATAAAAACATCTTATTCTTCCATGACAGAACAAAGATGCCCCAGACAGCCAATAATGCTTCACTGCCACAAACGAAATATCATTACACACTTTGAAAATTCCATTGTGACATTGATTTTGATAAAGAGTCATCCAAGGTACATTTCTTAAATATCTGAAAATCAGAAACAATTATAGTGGATAAATTTTTTGAAGTTTTTCTTTCATCTGCCATGGAAACCAGAATTCTGCATTGATTAAACATTTTTAAGGAAATTAAGAGCTAACATTGCCAGGATGCTATCCATGAAGTTTCATCACGATTGGACCAGTGGCACAGTCCTTTGAAGCAAAAGTTAATGGACGCTCAGCCGCACACACAGAAGACAATTTGCTATGAGATTGGCTTGACTGCCTTTCAGCCAGTGGAGCTAAAAACTAGAAAGTATTTTTCAATAATCTCCACCTGATTTGATATTTTCCTCTTTTAGTCTCATCTTTAGAGGAGTCTTTATTTTCTTTCCCTCTCCAGATTTCCTCATTTCTTTCTTTTTGCCATCAGCATCATTGACATCTTTTGATTTTTTCTACAATAAGAAGATACAATATAAACAGTTCATACCAACACCAGTTTTTAATTGAAATAAAAGATGTGCTCAAAAAAATATACCCAATCTTACCTGGAGCAGATTTTGAGTTTCATCTTTCATTAAATCCATCACTATGCTGCTATTCATGTATATGCTAACCCTTTCCCACATAAATCAAATATGCTGCAGATGATTTTGAAATCATTTTGGCTAAACTATGGTGCACCCCTCTAAATAAATGTATAATTATTTCATTGGGCAAAAGAACCATTTGCTCATTATGAGAAATTTCTACTTTTGCCATAATGTTTCAAACGTTGTATACTGAAGATGCATGCGAGAAAAGTGTTGAACAACAAAAGAGAACAGTTGACACAGATCATGCATTTCCTCACCTTTCTGTTTGGAGATAGCTCCTCAATGCTAAAACCATCTACATGGGACTTGTTCTTGTTTTCTTTGGCACCATCTTGACCTGATTTCCTTCTTTTCTTTCCATTTTTACCAGAACCGATAAAGGAGTTGTAACTTGCTGTTTGAATCAAAGTATGCGATGGATCTATGCTGCCATTACTCATGGGGTATAAAACTGTATCAACCTCACATTTCAAAGATGTTGGTAAAATCACTGACCCACTCCCTAGAGAGTAATTAGATAAACTATCTGGATCACTTTTCACACTTATAGTATCGGCATCGGATTCCAGTTTTAGAATGGGCGCTTCCATCTCCAACATGGGTGCTTCCATTTCTAATGTCGGAGGTCTACCATCACTGCTATCTTCTGTGTCAAACAGATTGGTAGGCATCGAATAACTGAAGACTGCAGAAGAGTTTGAGTGCATTACAGACACATTGGACGAGATACTGGATGATGTAAAGGTCTGAGTTATGGGAACCATTGGTTGGGGTACAAGTTGTAATGGCTTATTTGGACTTTGTAGAGCCGGAGGGGATAGACTACATGATTTATGTCTTTCCTGAAATGTTGTTAAACTGGTAACAGAATTGGCAAGACTGGATGCAATGTTAACTCTCATTTCACTGGTTGTACTCGTAGTTGAAGTAAGATCTGATCTTTTATACACACTGTTACCAACTGGATTAGCATTTATACATGAAGACACAATACTTTGAAGGGCAGTCTCATGTGCATCTGACTGTAATAATAGAGGATTTTTTAACACTGATACAAGAGAGTTTAGTGGAGGAGACTGCACACCTTGTCCTCCTGTAACATTACTGTTTGTTAAACCAGATGTTTCGACTGGAGTTTTTGTTTTTGTAGCAATTAACAAATTGGAAATATCTGCTTGTACAGGTTTCACGATTTTTACAGTATTTTGTGTAAGTACTTGTGGCAGTGGAGTTTGTAGCGTTTGAATCATTTTCACTCCGCCATTAGTGGAATCCTGGAACAGCACTTGAGGAATGACAGTCTTGTCTTGGTTTTCAGAAGACTTCTGTGCACTAGCGAGAGGAGTTTTCACAATCAGTTGTCCAACCTGGTTTTTGTTGTTCCCCTGTGATGAAGCAGCAGTAACTAAGTTACTTGTTGGCTGTGCTTGTCCATTACCAGTAGTATTGCTGCTGGTAATAGGCCTCATCACAGGTATATGGACTAAAAAAGTCTGATTTCCTCTTTGAATAACTCCTTGCTGAAACACACGCTGTCCTGGCATGTTATTATTAGTGCCTAACTGTAACAATCCCTGATTAGCCACATTAATATATTGTGGGCTTGTAACAACACTGGTTCCTCCATTCATGTGCGCTATCATCTGTCCATTTATTTGTTGTTGGGATGTAATTTGTGGTTGGGCCACAACATTAGATGCCGACTGAAAGTTACCCATAGACTGTGTCTGTATTTGTCCACCACTTATCCCCTGACTATTTAAAACACTTTGATTTGCACTAAATCTACTCCCATTATTGTTTTGTGACATTGATGTCATTGGAATTAAACTTTGCCCATTGGAGATCATTCTCAAACCTGCGGAGTTAACAATCTGTCCCTGTTCAAATGAATGACTTACTGGCACAGTTCTAAAATTTGTGACAGAATTGCTAGGACCAGGATATCTCTGTGGATTGTTTAATATTCTATTTGGTAAGATACCAGATGAATGAACATTTGGAGATAACATAGGAGGTGACTGTCTAATGTGAGGAGTGTTTATCACTGTAGGAGATGTAACTTTAGGAATCATTGGAGGAGATGAATATGGTGAAACTCTATTGGTGGCATCACCATATGGCGATCTGATCAAACTTGTCGGTGACATCATGCCAGATGTGTTTAGAGAAACAACTGGCATAGGACCGAGAGATCTAGGGGATAAACTGTTTGATTTCTGTCTTAATATTGCAGCTGGAGGAGATCTGGTACAGGTCTTATGGATTCTTCTTTCGTTTGTACCAAAGGTTCTTGGGGAAATTTGCCCTCCAGAGTTTGTTGAGGATATACCTCCAGACAAGTTTCCGTGATAAGCAATGATGGACGAGGCTGTAGTGTGATGTGCACCAGATGGTGACTGCATGCCCATGTTTCCAGTGGAAGAATACTGATGATCTCCACTTGACACATCAACTGTTAAGCTTTCACCGGGCCTACACTGGGTGCTAGTAGAAACTTGTTGTTGGGAAGTCTTGGCAGGACCATGAACGAGTAAAGCTGATGATAATTTTTGTATTGTAGACTGAAGGTTCATATTTGTCGATTCATTTTGTTTAAGATTTGCCTGGATTGAAAAATCCAAGATGCTTGATGCTACATGTTTGTCGAATTCATGACCACTTACTGGAATTGAAGACTGCTTTAAACACTGCATTAACTTATTTGATACTGTATTTCCCACAAACGGGCTTGTTTTCAATTTTGCAGCATGTGGATAATTTGCTTGGTTGATAGGAATTGGAGAGTTAAAGCCATGTAACTGGTTGTTTGAGGTAGTTTGGGACAGGAATCTGTCACTGTGATCCGACAGCCGATGTGTCATTGATGCTTGTTGCTGAATGATATCACGACTTAACTGAACCAACTCTTTGCTAATATCTTTAGGTTTTTCAATTATTTTGATACCTATGTCACTGTTATTTTTGCTGAACTTTTCACTCACTGAATTTGAATCCATGCTAGTTTGTGATTTTTGTACTTGCACATTTAACTGATTTGCTGCCATCTTTTTCTTACATAAATAAGGTTGTTCAGGTGGATTCACATTGGAATTATTTGTATCAAATTCTGAATTATCTTGTTCATCATTTGAAGAGTCTGTTTTTCCCTTCTTGAAGATGTATTTGTCTAGAAATTTTGATGTTTGATCCTTTAAGTCTTCGATATCATCAGCAAGATTGTCACCTGTTTTTACTTTCTTTATTTCTGGTTCAGGAGTAGACTTTACATCTGTCAATTCATTTTGACTTGATTCGTCATCTTTAGTTGCCTTGTATTTGCCAGACATGTATGGATTGAATGGGCGTTTTGATGCATTTCTGGGACCAATTGATCCTATGGTGGCTAAAAATGCTTCTTCAAAGGTCTTTTTCACAGTTTTTTGTTCAACAGGTGTTTCAGGTTTTGAAACATCATTCAAATACACATCAATTTTAGTTTTGGTTGAACAATTCTTGTCAGTTTCTTCTATTTCTTTCTTAACTTCCTTTGGTTTTGTGACAGATTTCTTTTTGCTGTTTTTAACCTCACTTGATTTTTCACTTTGATTTGCTAGAACAGCCGGAACGTGTTTTACTTCCGCTTTGTTAACAGCTGTCTTTTTTACAGACTTTTTAGAATCAGGACCTTGTTCCTTTTTTATGCTGACCTTTTTCATGGTTGTAGTCTGGTTGGCCTCACTCTGCTCTTCCTCTTTTATCGCATGTTCCATGATCATATCATCAAGCTTTTTCTTTTTAATAATAAGACTGACTTTTTCATCTTCATCAGCTATAAAAGAAAGAGAAAACAAATTGGCATATTACTTTTACAGTTGCATAGATCAAACAATATACTGTAAAATAGGTTTTATTCGGGTCAAGATTAATTTTCGTAAATAACCACGAATAATGTCCAGAATTTTTAGACATCCGATGATATATTACTTTAGCTGATTTGATGAGGGCTGTTCCAGAAAAAAAAGTCTGGGGGGGGAGGAACGACCATCAATTTTGAGGGTACCCCCCATAGAATTTTAATTATTTTTTGGGCACCCCCCATAGAATAAAATTTCAATTTTACCCCCCACCTAGAGAATTTAAATTATCACATTCATAGCAATTTTATTCATGTTTTATACTTTTTAACACATTCCAAATTGGCTAATATTGAGGGATGTAAAACAAACTCTTTCTAACCGCCATTTGCAATGTCTCCTTTCCTTACATTTTTTTCTTTTTTTCTTATTTAAAAGAAAAAACAATTCACAAACCATTATTAATAGCTTTAAATGCATATATAGCAGACAGCGTTTGAAAACATTGTGAGAAAAAGAGAAACTGCTTATTATTAGCGATGCATCCTTTCCCTACATTTTTTGTTCTAGTTTCAAAGTTGTTAAACAAGGGAAAATAAAATTCCATACCCTTTAAAATCCTTTCCAATTCAAAGTTAGTTTATCCAATTTCAAACAAAATGATGTAATATCTCTTTTTGTCACAATGCTATAAAAAGAATTCTGCTGCATGTGCGTCAAAATGCGTGTGCAAATTGGTAAGGATTAAATCAATTTTCCGTAAATCATTGACCCCGGTAGAACTATTCCCCCCCCCCCCCCCCACACAAATGACGCAGAAAGCTTTTGAAAACATTTTCAGAAAAGGAGAAACATGACTGTAATGGCCTATTTCATGCATGCATCAGTGTGAAATCGGACAAATTTGACTCAAGGCTTTATTGCATGGTTGATACTGGCACGTGGTTTAGAAAAACAACACCGACACCCCACTAAACCCTTTGTTCGATTTTCGCGCTTTTATTTTTATAAGAAAATATTAAGGAGCAATATTTTTTTGAATTTGGAATAATCATTTGTTTTTGCTTATTTTTGGATTTATAAAATCAGGTTTGTGCTTTATTTATCTAAATGGTTTCTTTCTCCAGTTTTGCAATGAGTACCATGTTTTACAGAATTATGTCATTTTTTTGTGGAATTTTTTTTTATTCGAAATTGTATTTTTGAGGGGTTCAATTTTCAAATTAAATAGGAAAATAGGCTCTTTTTTCAAGATTGCAACCCGAGCCAAGTCGCCATTGCGTTCTACTGAATATCGCGTTGTACCCGTGCGCGAATTATCCACATTCAAGTGTAGTAGGTAACTGGCTGTCGTGATATAACTGATAAACGGCGTTAAACTTGAATCAATCATATTTATAATACAATTGCTGAAATATGAGGCCAAGTTTGTAACGGATATGCCAATGCTAAATAATAGTGTGGCAAACTGGTCTAGTATGGAGAAATCCACAAAATGTAATTTGGACTAGATGAAATAATGAACATGTATTTCAAGCCATCTTGTAACCGGTGTCCGGTGTCGTAAAAATCACTGAACCGTCATTATCACCAATATTTATTAGCAAGCTGATACAGTAAATGCGATCTCGTATCCAACAATTAAAAATTAGAAAACGCTCGACATTGAATTCCCGCCGAATTTATTACGTTTTTTTTATACATTAAAAAAACCGACCACCCACAGAATTAAAATACATCTTTTGCCCACTACCTAGAGAATTTTATTTAAAAAATACCCCCCACCCACAGAATTTAAATAGCTTGTCGTTCCTCCCCCCCCAGACATTTTTTTCTGGAACAGCCCTGAATAAAAGTATGTCATTATTATACATTAACCCTTTTCCCCATACCACAATTCGGCAGCAGACGACATTGAACATATTTTGTAAAAAAATAGTAAATCTCTATCATTGAATGGATAACCTACGACTAAAAGTGGAAAACATTGTGGCAAAAGGAGAAATTGCTTGTTTTGCGCAATTTCTTCTTTTGTCACTTTGTTTTCAAAAAGCTGTCTGCTGCAGAGGCGTCAGAAAGCGTCTATATGGGGGAAAGGGTTAACTGATTTGTAACAGATAAACTGGTAAAAACCAGTAAAGCATAATAGTAGTTATTCGCATATAGCCTCTCGTTAATTAGGTTGTTACAACAGTTCAGCTTGTTAATCTCTGTCCTAGTAGTCGACTAAATTCTTTTGTTAATATAATCTTTCTACACCTAATGATGGCAAGTGATAACAGGTTAGTATTACAAGGTTTGTTTCCTATAGATTTGGGGACAGAATTTGAATAGTAGGAATCAAGGTTAACAGTTAAGTTAAGAAGATTTTTTTTTTAAATTTGACATTAAAAGTATGACCTTGACCTTCAAGCCAATTGAACCGTTTGATGATATGCATAGATTTCTCATTGCCCTCTTTGTGAAAACTACTTTTCAGGAAACTTTGCTGAAATACTCTTCCAGTTGTTACATAATCTAGATTTTAACGTTTGATCTGTGTAATAAGATACATGAATAAAGTTATTACACTATCACTGTTTGACAATAATCACAATTTTTGCCCTTTGACCATTTGTCCACATTTTCTCATATACATACTAATCTCAGCTTGACCCTTTCCCTCATACGACAATTCTGCAGCAGACGACTTTGAACCTATTTTGTCAAAACATAGAAAATCTCCATAATTGAATGGAACCTATGACAAAAAGTGGAAAACATTGTGGCAAAAGGAGAAATTGCACGTTTTGTGCAATTTCTTCTTTTGTCACTATGTTTTCAAAAAGCTGTCTGCTGCTGAGGTGTCAGAAAGCGTCTATGAGGGAAAGGGTTAAATACTTTCCAAGTAACCAAATACATCAATCTACATTTTTCACCTTTGACCTTGAAGTGTGACTTTGACTTCTTTTTGTAACACAACTTGTTGTAGGAAAAGGAGAAATTGCTCAAAATTATTTCATTTCGCAGAATGATTTCAACTCAGAAGTTTTTGCAGAAGTTACAGGTTTCCCTCTGACAAATACTTTACCCTTTCCCTCATATGACAATTCTGCAGCAGACGACCGAACATATTTAGTAAAAAATAGAAAATCTCTATAAATGAATGGATAACCTATGACTAAAAGAGGAAAACATTGATGATTGTGTCAAAAGAAGAAATTGCTTGTTTTGAGCAATTTCTTCTTTTGTCACTATGTTTTCAAAAAGCTGTCTGCTGCAGAGGCGTCAGAATGCGTCTATATGAGGAAAAGGGTTTACAAGCAAATAACTCCAAAAATTTTGCTAGGCAGTTAGTCCACGTGGGAACAAGTTTCAGTTTTATAATTTAGTTTCAAAAGTTTTGAAATGTTTTGCAGCATAGGACAGATCTGGAAAATGACGGAAATAGCTGTTGTTTACTGGTCTTGTAAACAATACCAGAGTCTTCAAAGGAACACAATGAAATCTGTTGAAAAAATACTGACCTTCTGAATCATCATCTTCATCAGTTGTCTCCTCTTTCTTTATTTTAGATACAGGGTGTCGCTTTGTACCAATTACTCCTGAAGAGTTAGGCTGTCGTCGTCTACTGTCACTGTTAACGTCAAATAGTTATAATAAATATGTGTCAACATATTTTTCAATCATAACTTATAAATCAACAATTCATCTATCTTTTCACTAAATGATTGATTGATCATTATAAAGATCCCCTTTTTTCCCACTAAAATCACTATAAAAAAACGGCGATACTTTTGATTTAATTTTATATAAATCATGAAAGCAAATTTTCCAAAAAAGTAACTGACAACTGTTTAACTACCTGAACCCAATATACAACAACTTTCCCTCATATAACAATTCTGCAGCAGACGACTTTGAACGTATTTTGTCAAAACATAGAAAATTTCCATAATTGAATGGATAACCTATGACAAAAAGTGGAAAACATTGTAGCAAAAGGAGAAATTGTAAGTTTTGTGCAATTTCTTCTTTTGTCACTATGTTTTCAAAAAGCCGTCTGCTGCAGAGGCGTCAGAAAGCGTCTATATGAGGGAAAGGGTTAAGCAGAAGACTTTAAAAAACATCTAGACAAAACAGAAAATCTCTATTCAGGAATGAAATCAATGTGTGTTAGAAATAGCTAAGAAAGTGCAATTTTACTTTTCACCATAATGTCTACAAAAAGCATTTGCTGTTTCAATATAGGTCTGCATATTGAAATGGGCTAAACTCATATAAATGAACCTTTCCTGCACTGCTTAAGCTTAATAAGAGAGAATATTGTCCAGACAGAACACCAACTTGCAATGTTTGTAAAGAGAACAGAGGCATTTTGAAGGAGGTGTTACTTTCCCTCAAAAGATATAATGATTACATACAACTTTTTTTACACAAATGCAGAGGATAATTTATGAAAACATTATGGCAAAGGGTGAAATTGCTCAGGATGAGCAAATTCGGCTTTTGCCTCACTGTTTTCAGCTCTATGCAAGTTATCAATTAATTTGTAGAAATTTACCATATTTTTTACAAAGATGTTTTTAAAGTGGTCTGCTTCCATTCTTTTTGTATGTGGGTAAAGGAATAAACTGAATGTTGTGGTATTCAAAAGAATAGTCGCAGCGAGACATTTATTTAGAGTACCAACAACATAGGATTTGGAGAGCAAATATTGATTATGAAAAGTGCTCCAATAAAGCTCTTTGACAGGCCATTCAGCTACTGGAATGACAGTCTCGGTGGTGTTGCTGGTCGCAGGTGCAATCTCCATCCAGATCATACCAATGACTTGTGAAATGGTAAAAATTGCTTTCCGTCCATGGTGCTTAAGATTTTAGGTTAAGCATTACAACTGACTTGCTGGTGACAAATAAATGACCAGTAGTACTGGTAACATACCAAGGATTTGACTGAAAATTGTTAATAAACTATGTAAAACAGCATGCAAAGAAATCATCAGACGTAGCTTGTTTTCACACTGAGTACTAAATTATTTACCTATTTTTATACACCTTTTTCTGATCATCTTCTGGATGAGCCTCTAGGTCTTTACCAGATTTCCATAATTCATATTTCTCTGGCTGGAACCTCTTCACAAATGTGTCCATTTGTATTTTGACACCATCGTTGCGACACTTACACTGAAGAAGACAATGTTGGTCAAGTAATTTGACACTCATCAGTATGAAACGGCTCAAGGCAACACTCAATACCTATGAACTTTTCTATACTAGAAACTAATAAAAAGACATTTACAGAATTTATTAGATGGAGTCTTAACAATAAACCGCTGAAGACTGTAAGGCCGGATTGTCAGCAATTTGCCCTTGAAAATCAACAAACCAAGGTCAAGGTCAAAGTAACCATAGAAATCAATAGAACTTGTTACTGGTTATCTTCAGGCAAAGTTTCAAGTTTGTAACCTTTTCCAGTGCTGAGATTTTGCCTCAACCTGAAACTTTAACCAAAATGTGGACAGACAGACGGACATCGCCAATCTATAGAAGTGCTAGAGCAATCCGGCCAAAAACTGAATATTGTCTCATCTTATACAAAGAAATATATTTGACTTTAAATTGAATTTTAAAAAATTAATAATAAGTCCAAACAAGAGGGCCATGATGGCCCTAGTTTGGTCACCTTAATTATACAATGTACTGCAATGTAAAACACATCAAGACAATTATTACAAATGCAACCTCCACAGTGTTAACAAGATTTCCTTTCAATTTGGCCTAGTGACCTAGTTTCTGACCCAATATAACCCATATTTGAACTTGACCTAGATATCTTTAAGACAAACATTCTGACAACATTTTAAACTTCTGTAGCAAAAATTGCGGCATCTAGGGTGTTCTTCAATTTGACATAGTGACTTACCTTTTGAACCAAAATAACCCATGTTCGAACTTGACCTACATATCATCAAGACAAACATTCTGATAAAGTTTCAACATGCTCAAGTTGAACATGTGGCCTCTAGAGTGTTAACAAGATTACCCTTCAATTTGGCCTAGTGACCTAGTTTTTGAACCGGCATGACCCATATTCAAACTTGTCCTAGATATCATTCAGCTCAACATTCTGACCAAATTTCAAGCTGCTGAAGCAAAAAAGGCAGCTTCTACAGTGTTAACAAGATTTCCCTTCAATTTGGCCCAGTGACATACTTTCTGACCCAATATGACCCATATAACTTGACCTAGATATTTTTAAGACAAAATTTCAAACTGCTGAAGCAAAAATTGCGGCCTCTTGATTGTTAACAAGATTTTCCTTCAATTTGACCCTAGTGACCTACTTTTTGACCAGACATGACTCATGTTCGAACTTGACTTACATATCATCAAGACAAACATTCTGATAAAGTTTCAACATGCTCAAGTTGAAAATGTAGCATCCAGAGCGTTAACAAGATTTCCCTTCAATTTGACCTAGTAACCTAGTTTTTGACCTCATATGGCCCAGTTTCAAACTTGGCCAAGATTTGATTGAGATGAATGTTCTGATAAACTTTCATGAAGATTTGATGCAAAATGTAGCCTGTAGAGTGTTAACAAGCTCAAATGTTGACAACGGACTTGACGCCGGACAAAATGTGATCACAATAGCTCGCACTTCGTGCATAGGTGAGCTAAAAATACAATATTTTCAATTTCAAGAAATATAATTATAACCATCTGATAAAGTCTGACCCAACCAGAACTCAGGATCTCTTGTCCCAGAGTCAAACACACTCCAGTTGATACAAAAGCTAGCTCTATAACAAGGCGGTATTTCCTTCTAGTTATACGAAAACATAGTTACCGTAAATACTCGGTTATAAGTCGCCCTCGACTATAAGACGCACCCCCTACTTTGAGGTCTAAAATCTAGGATTTTATGCTGTTCTCTCTAATAAGACGCAGTCAGATTTCCAAGTTTTTTTCAACCCCCCCCGAAAAAATAAAATTTCGAAAAAGATTCATGTCAAACAAATATGATAAATACTTCAATAAAAAATGGTTCTCGATGTAAAACTGGATAATGATACATGAAGATAATAATGCACAAACCTGATTTTATAAATCCAAATAAGCCAAACTAACTAGTCCAAATTTCTTAATATTTGTTTCAATATATAAAAATAAAAGTGCGAAACTCAAACAAAGGGTTTTGTTGATGTCAGTGTCTCTACCATGCATTCAACCCTTAAGCCACATTTGTCCGATTTCACACATGAAAATTAATCCTTTTAATGTTTTCAAAAAATGATGAGTTAAAAGTAAAACAAACACAGGAGTTTAATGTTTTCAAAAAATGATGCGTTAAAAGTAAAACAAACACAGGAGTTTGATAGCATTAATACAATTATGCGTATGATGCATGAATTAAATAGGACAATACATGTTTCTCCTTTTCTGACAATATTTTCAAAAGCTGTCTGCTGCAAATGCGTCAAAAGTTATTGAAATGACGAAGTTTATTTAAAGTGTGTGTAATTCACAGAGGTGAAGACAAGGGTTTTAAAGGTCTATGGAAAGAAGGTTGGACTCTATGCAAACAGTTGTAATTTCTCCAGGAACACACTGTAGTTACAACCGACTTGCATAAGCCATATAACTGTTTGTCGCGTGAAAAACACAGGGCTCAATAAATGATGTCACTAATTTACCAGCCGATTGAGCCGCGACAAATGAAATACACCCATATAAATTAATGTTAAATTTACGATCCTATTAGCTTAGTAATACTTGTGACTAAACTGCACATACTCTTTTTTATGACGTAGCTCTTTTGTCGGGGAAAATGGTTTGCGGAAATAAAGGTCTATATAGATTTCACTCGTACCCATTTTAACATGCATTTATACGCATCTGCAGCAGACTTCTTTTGATAGCGCTCTGAGGAGAAATTACTACATTTTCTTTAAATTGGACAAATTAACTTTGTATTGAAAAGGATTTAAAAGGGCATGGTATTTATTTTTCCTTTGTTTAACAGCTTTGAAACTAGATAAAAAAAAATGTAAGGAAAGGATGCATCGCTGATAAAAAGCAGTATCTCTTTTTCTCACAACGTTTTCCAACACTGTCTGCTACATCTGCATTTAAAATTACAAATACGTGGTAGTGACTGTAATAACTGTCTACACAATTTACAATGACGTACTTCCAACTCGATGGTTATATGCAAACGGTTGTAATTTCTCCTGGAATAGACTGTAGTTACAACCCACTTGCATTAGCCCTAAAACTAATTGTCGCGTGTAAAAAAAATAGCCTTAGGAGAGATTAGCATTTTAGACAATTATTTAATCTCGACTTCGGCGCCGCAATTTATATTTTTACAAAAATCAAAAATCAAAATGGCTTCCGATCGTGAATAAATCAAAACAATAAAGACTTTTGAATGTAAATTCATAATTATATTTTTTTTTCTTTTCGGTTTCTAAACAAATCAATTCAATATGTTATTATTATTTCAATTAAACTTGAATTATTCTGTTAAATCGGCTGTTTATATAAATGACAGCTTTTGAAGATAGGTAGCTCGGTGGTTTTTGTTTTTTCTAAAATTTTGCTTGACCCGCTTATAAGTCGCTCCCCCCAACTTTACTTTCGATTTTGAAGGTAAAAAAATGCGTCTTATAACCGAGTAATTTTTTAGTATTATCACTTTTTTAATAGTAAGAAAAATAAATACCTGCAAGCATCGTTTTCCATACTCAATCCATCTTCTTGAAGCAAAGTTTGTGGACTCTGCACAGTTAAATCCATGGTTATATCCCGAGTGGTATCCGTAGGGAAACGTTATCATAAACTCCCCTGCCTCTTGGGTAATCTACAAAGTTAATACTTAGTAACTAACTGTATTTGGTAAATAACTGGCTGAGAGTATTCCTACCAAAATTAGAAATTACAAAGTAAACCAGTTAACAAACTAATATTTTCTGGTGTACTCACAACAGTAATCTACACACAATTCTTCCAAGGTAACAAAAACATTGTCAGTAAAGTTCACGAAGGATAAATGAAAGATTGTTGTGCGATTCAAACTTGTGACACCTAGATCAAGAGCCCTGATGTTTTCAATTGAGCCATCCAGCAAGAACCCGATTTTACCCAGAACTAGAGCTGCTTAATGTTATAAAATACAATTGTCAAGGAGACATAACTCTTGAATGACTTTTAAACGATCTGCCCATTTATTCACCTGACGTTTTATGTCCATAAACATTCACAGCAAGTTCAATGAAGATTGGTTAAGAGCTGTTGAGGTAAACGAGCAGACAATGTCTATTTGACAAATTTTGGATAATTCAAGGGCCATACACCTGTACAACAAGTTTGGTGAAGATTGGATAAAAACTGTTTGACTTAGAGATCAGACAACACGTGGACACCACTCGACTGAGGTGGTCCAATAATACAAGCTGGAAAAAGGACCTATAATGAGTATAATAAGCTGAAGTATTCAAGAATACACTATTACAGGGTTTAGTGAAATATTCAAGAATACACTATTACAGGGTTTAGTGAAATATTCAAGAATACACTATTACAGGGTTTAGTAAGGATATACAACAGCTGTCGGAGGACAGCGCGCTCGACTATTCCACCGCTTAATATTTAAGTTACTGAGATAATGGACTCTTAATGTAATTGCATGCAAACATTAACCACAATTTCTTAACGGGTGATAATTTGCATTATATGCAGGATTTACCTTGATTATTTGCATAGGTGTGATGGTCGGGAAGAGTTGTACAACGTTTCAATGGAATGCATTAAGTAGTTATTAAGATATGGAGTGGACTCTTAATGTAGTTGCACGCAAACCATTAACCATAATTTCTAAGTAAATAAAGAGCAAAAATTTGCACCATATGCAGGATAGATTTATCTTAATTGGTTGTATATATAGTTGTAAAATTGGGAAAGTATGTATAAAGTTTCAATACAATGCTTCAAGTAGTTACTGAGATTACACTCTAAATGTAGTTGAAAAACTTTAACCAGAATTTCTTAGTCCAAAAAGGGCCATAACTTGCATAAAATGCTGGATAGAGTTATCGTTCTTGATTGTTTACATAGGTTTGGATGGTTGGGAAGGGCTGTATGAAGTTGCAATGCAATGCAATGCATCAAGCAGTTACTAAGATATGGTCCCTTAATGTAGTTGCATGCAAAACTTTAACCAGAAGTTATTTCACTTGAAAATCAACATATGTGTGATAGTTGGGGAGGGTTGTATAAAGTTTAAAAGCAATGCATCATGTTGCTACTAGGATATAGACTCTTAATGTAGTTGCATGCAAAATTTTAACCAAATTTCTAGTCAAAAAAAGGGCCATAAATTGCAAAATATACTGAATAGAGTTATCATACTTGATTGTTTACATAGGTGTGATGGTTGGGAAGGGTTGTATAAAGTTTCAATGCATTGCATCAAGTAGCTACTAAGTGATGGTCTCTTAATCAGTGTCCGACAAATTTCAGAATTGTTTGGTAGCCCACTGGGCTACCAGATTTGGAAGCTGGTAGCCCGAAATATCGCGGATGCCAATGAGTGTTTTATGATTATTTTTGTTTTCTACTTCTGTATAAACATAATATTAAGAGCACACCATGTACATGATTTAAGGGTAGTGACCAATTCAAATAACATGACTGTGTTGCAAAAGACCTGAAGTGCAGCATTCAGTTAAAAAAAAAATGAAATTTGGAAAAGGGACTTTTTGGTGGAGCTTAACAGATATGAGAAAATTGGTATTAAAGTTTTTCAAGATTATTTTTCACTAGGTTATTTGAAATATTCTGCATAAAATGTATGTATTTATCCATATTTACAAAAGATTTAAAAGCTAGTGACAGAAATGTTTAAACTTGAGACCAAAAAAATCAAATGATGAAGTATAAACTCTTCAAATTGGAGGTCACCGATTTAGGTCCCTCACCGAAACAGGGCATACAATACGAGTCAGTTTTACAAAGAACGACATATTAAATAAGATTCAATTTTATTAACCAAAAGTCAAATTTATCAGGTTCAATGAAGTGATTAACCTTTTCACTCATATAGACGCTCTCTGACGTCTCTGCAGCAGACAGCTTTTTGAAAACATAGTGACAACAGAAGAGATTGATCAAAACAAGCAATAGCTCCTTTTACCACAATGTTTTCCACTTAGTCATAGGTTATCCAATATTTTTTTTTTTTTGACAAAATATGTTCAAAGTCGTCTGCTGCAGAATTGTTGTATGAGGGAAAGGGTTAAATAAAATATTGTCAAAAACAATGACGCAAATAATACCGTAACACATGTATGAAACACGTTAAATTTGTTTCATGTGTTACCGTATTTATTCACAACATAGCCGCCATTTTGATATTAAATTGCGCAATGTTAATCATGGTTCCCTACTGAGAATTTGAAATCGGTAAACAGCGTTGAATGTAAACATCGGGGTCCACTCTTGATCCGGGTCGTCGGGTCGTTAACGGCATTGACCCAATTTCTCATTTCTTCCAATGAAATCGCAATTATTAAGTCATATGATTTTTTTTTCCCGCCGGTTATGCTAATTAATTTTGGTAAACAAAACCGTGATTGGGCATTTATTATTCATTATAGATTTCATCCCAAACATTTTCTTTGATATTACGAATACTATGTCGATTATGAAGGTGTTTCATATTTGATTAACGGCAAGATAAGATCTAGAAGTGGTCGTATTGTATTGTCTTTAATATTTGGATCGAATTTATTTTATTAACTTCTGCATGGCGACAATTTTCTTCTCCGTCTTTCTGAACCGGTCTGCACCAGTTTGCAAACATCGCATACCGAAAGTAGAAATATGGATCAAAATACATTTACGGGAATATTTGAATTTCATTGGTTATTCGCCATCATTCATGGATTAACACATAGCCCCAGGGAACAATGGTCACTAATTATTGGACCGCCGTAATGGGTATATATATCACGTTAATTGACTATTACTGACGCGATTCGGTTGGCTGAAACTACTCGATCTGGGTGGGTAACTCCGCCTACTGATATTGATTTGTTTATGGTCACAGCGAGTGGTTTTCGCATGTAACATACAGTCACTGTTTATACACGACATGTGTGTAAGTAATTAAGCCGGGCTACCAGACACGGGAATAAACAGTAGCCCGCCGGGCTTTCATTTGAAAATGACAGTAGCCCGAGCAATTATTTTGGTAGCCCGCGGGCTCCGGGCAATGGATTTGTCGGACACTGTTAATGTAGTTGCACGCAAAACTTTAACCAGAATTTCTAGAATTTCTAAGTAAAAAAAGGGCCATAACTTGCATAAAATGCAGGACAGGACAGAGTTATCTAACTTGATAATCTACATAAGTGTGATAGTTGGGTATGGTTGTATAAAGTTTCAATGCAATGTATCAAGTAAATACTGAGATATGGACTCCTAATTTAGTTGCACGCAAAACTTTAACCAGAACTTCTAAGTAAAACTAGAATGGAGTGCTCCCCGGAGCACGTGTGTCACCTGCCGGGGCCTTTTCAGAAAATTTTAATTTTTGACAGAAAAGGGGCAATAACTCTGATATAAAAATATTTGGATTATCCCCCTTTTGTAAACCAATCACACACATTGATATAAACATTTGTCAGAAGTTTCAATGTAATCCTTTGAGTAGAAAAAAAGTTATTTGAAAACGTGACAAAAAGGGTGACGACAGACAGACGCCGGACAAAAAAAAAAGTAATCCCTAAGTGCCTACCATGCTACGCAGGTGACATAAAAAATGGCCTTAACTTGCATAAAATGCAGGATCGAGTTATCTAACTTGATAATCTTCATAGGTGTGATAGTTGGGTAGGGTTGTAGAAAGTTTCAATGCAATACATGTAGTATTTAAGTACTTGCATGCAAAACATTAACCAAGGTGTGACGTGGATGCCAACGCCAGGGCGAGTAGTATAGCTCTCATATTCTTTGAATAGTCGAGCTAAAAATGGATAGGCATGATATATTATTAATGATATTAAATCCATGCGTTCATGCCCCATTTGTAGGATAGTAGTTTTTTACAAAAATATAAATTCTGGTACAACTGTTCATTTTTCTTTAAAAAATAATACAATTAAGTATCTTTTTGTCTGCAAACTTTGAATAGCATTTAATGACAGATTGATTGATGCATTACAGTTTTCAACAATTTCAAGGTGGCCAGTTCACCTACTCATGTATTTCCTATCTTTCTCACACCAGTACTCGACACAACATACTTTCCAAGCAACCGGCTGCTTTTCCACATAGACTGTTAGCCCATTAGTGAAAGACGAATGTTGCTTGTCAGAGTTAATTTTGTCAAATGTCAGAAAGAATGTTGGCCAAGCTGGGTTTCAAACTCACAACCCATGGATTGACAGCCTGCTTCGCTATCGGTGCTAGGCACCCACATTAAAATTTAATGACAGACAGAGAACGTTTTCATTTGACAAATTTCAAGCCTTTCTTTGTTCACCATATTTACCTTATTAAACGGGATTGAATATTTCTTCAGAACACTGGGAGATATCAGCGTCATCTTGTGTCTCAAAAATGCAGGACATGCTTGGAAACTACTTGGAAAGAAACCTGAAATTGCACAATAAATTTGGTCAATAAAAGCCAATATTCAAAGGGAAATAGTTGCTACTAAATTCTTGTGCAAAAAGGTTTTAGTATTATGTACATTCTGTTTCATAAATTGTGCTAATATGAATATAACTAAAACTGTGTGTCAGCACATAGTCACATCAATATATATATGAGCCGTTCCACGAGAAAACCAACATTGTTGACTCTGCGTAAAGTATCGACCCGGATAAGCCTAAGTAAGCCGCACAAGGCTAACCAAGACAGACACTTTTCGCCTGTGGATTTTCTGTTTTAGGAATCATTACCAGCATGCCCATTCACGCAAAATGTTGCGTGAATCACGTAAAATAATCAGCATGCACGTAAAAGTTCTGATGTTGAGGGGTACATGCACGTAAAATTAATATGAAGAAATAAGACACTCTATTCTATTATTTTTATTGTTGTTGCCTTTCAATTTTCGGCTTCAAGTCTTTCAACTATGAAAATATACGATCGGGCTGAATCGGCCATTTGTGGATGGGAAAACCCATCTTTGTCGGAAATGCATCGGATCGTTTCGTCACATCTCAACTGTTCTTTAATATATATTATACGGAAATATCCGATTGAACAATCGGTTGTCATCGTTCAACTTCGACAAGCCAATAAGCAATGTACAAACTGGTCACATGATCATTAAGTCAAATATGACGTAAACAGCTCATTATCGAGAAGTTGCGATTTGGGAAGGGCGATTACGTATCCAAAATGTTGCATCGTCTGCGCGGGCGAAATGAACAAAGTAAGACAATAAAAAGCTTCTTCCAACCGATAAACAGTAAGCGAAGATATTAAAATAAAAGAAAATGTCCTATTTTAAAGAGCTAGTCATTAATTAGTCCCGTTACGATTAAAAATCGAAATATGATGAAGTGAAACTAGAGTAAAACTAGACGTATATTCGGACGCGCTTTTTTCCGGATCCTTTTTATGGCAAAGTAACCATCGTATCTTTTATTTTTCAAATTGAATTTAAAGACATTTGATAGTGACGCAAGTTCTTTTTACATGATTACACAGTGGTATTTGCCGATTCATATTGGCATGCTTTACTTTGCAGAAAATAAAACATCACCAGACAAGCAGGTTGCCAGTATATCAACAGAGCCTGAATTGAAGAGAACAGAATGCAGATGTTCTGTTTGTCATTTGCAGATATTTTTCTTTTTGTCTACAACAGACACATTTTAAATACACTGTGGGAGAGGGATATATTGCTCATACTTTTATCTACTCTCAATGATAATCTTAATTTGTACTTTCTCTTTAATTAGTCAATCTGTTAAGTTTTTGTCTTTTCCTTGAATGTGGAGAGGGAGATAATAAAAAAGAACAAAATCAACATTTCCTTGTTTATTATATCTGTACCCCTTATTGTTACTGTGTACCCCAAATTTCCAAAGGCTGTGGGTACATGTACCCAAAATCTCAGAACTCAGTGGGCATGCTGCATTACTTTATACCTCTATCTCCCTAAGGTGGAACGTTTTTATGTTAAGGGGCTCTTAACCCATTCCAATAATGAATATACAATAATTCTGCAGCAGACAACTTTTAAAATATAATTTCTACATTTGGGAATAGGGCGTTATAACCTTAAGTCAGGATGTTTACCTTGTGCCAATCTTTCCAGTCTTCTGCCATGTTCGGGCGGTATGGCATACCAAGTTTTTGGGGCTCCGAAGTGGATGTAATTAATACTGTAGAGATCCATATCCTCTGTGTGCCACGCGAAGGTGGTTTTCCACATCCCAAAATATAAGTAGGCCGTGTTAACACCTTCAATCTTGATACCGTAGTCGGCACCAACATAATCCAGGATAGATCCCAGCTTGTTAATGTTCCATGAAGTCTGGTCTTCATCAGTAATACTACCAGATATGTCAGCCCCGTACATAGGATTTACAAATGTGATGTTCTTCCAATACTTCCTCTCCAACTCTTCATAATCAAAATGGCGAGGAGTTTTAAACCTGAAATTGTAGGTTTTATATATCATTTAACTCTTTCCAATATACAATAAATCTGCAGACGAGGACATTGAAAACATCTAGGTTAACAAGAGGAAATATCCATGAATTATGGCTTAAGACTTTAACCCCTTCCCACATTCAGCAAACCTGCAGCAGATGACTTTGAAAACATGTTCGTAAACACCCGGAATGTCTCTATAAATGAAGGTACAATTAATGGAAAAAGATGAAAACATTTTGGAAAATGGAGAAATTGCTCATTATGCATCAAAATGTGCCTCAGTGTTCCTAATCCTATTGTTCTTTGGAAACTCGCAAAATGAAACTAAACTAAGCACTTTAATTTTTTAGCTTTAATGCATCAGTCGAATTTCATTTTGATTTTAATATGGTAATACAGTATGGTAAATATTATTTAGTTAATCATGGATTAATTCAAGCCTTCTAGACAAGCTTAAATGTTCTTCAGTCATAATATTACTTCCCATGGACTAACGTAATTGATTTAGATGTGTCCACTAAAAAAAATACATAATTTTATATTACACAGTACAACAAGAGGCCCAAGAGGGCCAGTATCGCTCCACGGCCATAAGGCAAAAATAAAATCTCCAAACAGCCCTGCCCCGTGGTGGCTATTTTTTTTACCAACCACCATGGCTTAAAGGAATCTTGTAGAGTGTCACCAAAGGAATGTTTCTGCAAAATTATTTGAAAATATGCCTGACACTTTTGGAGGAGAAGATTTTTTAAGTTTTCACTATGGTCATATAAGTCAAAATAGCCCCGCCCTCTGGCGGCCATGTTTTTCGACCAATCAACATGGCTTGAAGGAATCTGATAGAGGGTCACCCAATGAACATTTCTACAAAATTATTTGAAAATCGGCTGAACACTTTCGGAGAAGAAGATGTTTTAAGTTTTCACTATAGCTATATAACGCAAAAAAGCCCCGCCCCCTGGCGGCCATGTTTTTCGCCCAATCAACATTTCTTGAAGGAATCTAATTAAGGTTCACACAAGGAACATTTCTACAAAATTATTTGAAAATCGGCCTGACACTTTTGGAGGAGAAGATTTTTTAAGTTTGCTCTTTAGCCATATAGGCAAAATAGCCCCGCCCTGTGACGGCCATGTTTTTTTACCAATCAACATGGCTTGAAGGAATCTGATAGAGGGTCACCCACGGAACATTTCTACATAATTATTTGAAAATCTGCTGAACACTTTTTGAGAAGAAGATTATTTAAGTTTTCACTATAGCTATATAAGGCAAAAAAGCCCCGCCCCCTGGCGGCCATGTTTTTCGCCCAATCAAAATTTCTTGAAGGAATCTAATAAAGGGTCACCCAAGGAACATTTCTACAAAATTATTTGAAAATCGGCCTGACACTTTCGGAGAAGAAGATTTTTTAAGTTCTCACTATTTTTTTCTTTCGGTTGCCATGGAAACTAGAATTTTGAATGGATCAAAAAAATTTGAAGGAATTTAGTAGAGGACATTGAGAGGATGCTTCCCATGAAGTTTCAACCAAATTGGCCAAGTGGTTAGGGAGAAGAAGTTGTTTAAAGGAAAAAGTTAACGCACGCACGCACGCACGACGGACAATTCGCCATGACATAAGCTCGACTGGCTTTCAGCCAGTGGAGCTAAAAATCAATCCATTTTTTCTGCGATATTTTCAATAGCAGAGAACACTTAACTGCTTCCTCTTAAATAGGCTGAACAATTTCAACTAATTAAAGCAGTCTCCAATCTAGGAGGGGAATAGTGCTAATTCTCACAATGTTTTAAATATTCCCCCCTTAATTTGCATGGAAGTGGGGATTTTTTTTTACATAGATAAAGAAGGGAAAATGCATCAAATTGTTCATAAAAATCAATTTTACGATTAGATTACCCCCCTTCTTTTTTAATCCTAGATTGGACACTGTTATAGTGCACATAAACTCAATATCAGTCAGGTTTACGTTATTTCGTGCATTAATGATTAATGAACTGAATAGTTAAATCCAAAAACTTTAAAAGAAAATCAGTTATGTCATGGCATTTCATGGACAAGTCTCCAGTACTATTGATCCATTTATCCTGACACCAGCCAGACAGTCGTAATGCTAACCCTGCATCCCTGAGGGCCAAGGAAGAATTGATTGATTGGAGTTTAACGCCGTTTTTAACAATTTCTCAGTCATATCACGGTGGCCAGTTTACCTACTCATGTGTTTCCTCACACCAGCACTCCACACAACAATCTTTCCAAGCAACTGGCTGCTTTTCCACATAGACTTAACCCATTGGTGGAAGACGAATGACGCATGTCGCAATGACTTTTGTCAAACGTCAGAAAAAAAGTTGGCCGAGCCGGGATTCAAACTCACAACCCCTGGGCCAAGGAAGACAGCCATTACTACCATTTTGAAAGTCTTTGGTATGACCCGCAGGCTTCTCCCTGGCTCATCTTTCCTTTGCGCCAACACTTTCACAATTCAAAAAGTTGGTGCCATTTTCAAGACATTGGAGCCAGACCATTTTTTCTTACAAACCTAAATTATGTGTACATTGGGAAATACTTGTACCCTCATTTATTATGCTATCTTCTCTAGTCACGTGTCATAATCTATCCAGCATCAAATTTATCAAAAAGATTGGCTTGGCCATGATTCATTAGATTCCCATATGGAATGAATCATGTTATCAAACCACATGCATTGTGGTACCAGGAATAATTTCTGATATTGATTATGTCTGTCAGCGCTTTCATTCTAAAGACCAATAAATAAACTATTATGTAGTAAGTTGTATTATCAACACACATTTAGTGCACTGAACTTTTACAATGATAACTTTTAAAGCAAATAAGAATGAGTGTAAGTAATACTTTTTTAAATGACATTTCCGATTTTCAGAAAGAAGAAAATGCACGAAAACCCATTACAATTACTAAAATGGACAAAAATGTAATTTAGATTTATAGGTAAGGCTTTTTTGACAGCTGACTGTGAATCTGATAGATCCTTATGGCAAAAATTCGGCAATTAAAAAAGAATTTCCTATGGATTCGTGTAAACAAAAACACAATCTTTGAACAATTAAATTAATATAGGGACATTCTTTAATCATATATCCTAGTTTTTTATTAAGTTGTTTATTGAAAATATTTTCCTGTAAGTTGCTTGAACTGAAAAATAGTATTGATTGGTTTGAAGGCGTGATCGAGTGTCAAATCTGGGGGTACGCATTCTCGATAGTGATTGGCCTAAATCTCGAAGTATGACGGTCACGTGACCTACTCTTATCGATAGCCTACAGTGATGGTGGTTTGATAACGGCTTGTGTATAGTACTGGAAGGAAAACCTTTATCTCAGCCAAAAGCCATGCATGTGTATTTAAACCCTTATTCCTTAAATTTATCCTTTGTATTTACCCAATATCACAATATTTTTTTAAGGAGTATCGCTTTCGGAATTAAGCTGTAGCGGCAATTTTAAGTTGTAGTTGATGTAAATAGGTTGGCGCCATCAATTTGTGCCAAATGTTATTTTCTTGCGCAAATGGCATGAACCCTGAACCGGCCGGGGATCGAACCCGTAACCTCTACTACCGAGACTGAGGCTCTACCACTATCGAGGCAGTACAAACTGTGTAGAAAGATAACATAGCAGTCCTAATTTAACAATGGGAAAACCTGACTTGATACTGTATTATGAATGCTTACAGAAGTCATTAAATACTCCATTAATAATGCAGGGCTGGCTCTGGCCTAGACAAAATAATAGCCATTATTTTTTCATGAAAAAAATTAATAGCCAAAGCTAACGTGTGAAGCGCGTGAATGTGGTACAATAAAATAAACGCATGATAATGCTTTGTCAGCATTTTTATTTCATATATATTTATTACCCCTTTTCATATGACATTGTCAGTTAGTCAAAATAGCAATAAGGTACATACACTTGTTTAATTGCTTAGTTAAATCCGACACACCTTCCAAAATGTTTAGTCATTAGTGAATCCTGTTCAGATTTGCAAAAGTTGAATGAAAAAGTGTCAGACAATTGGTTCTGACAAAACATAAAGATCTGTAAGACCGAAACATATGTAACAAGAAAAAAGTAAAACAATTTTTTTTTTATAAATATGATTCACAGGGATACTTTTAATCTCAACTATACATTAAAAGGCTATTGAAATTCATAAGTTCATCTTGGAAATCTAAACACTCAGTCCCTATCATGATCACTGTCTTTGTCCAAGTCAATTTATTTCTGTTACGAAACGTAAAGGGTACGAAACAGTCTGCATATAATTACCAAAGTGAAAGTTAATTTCCGGAAAACCCTTCCAGTTAAACAAAAACGAAGTCTGTGTTTAAATAGTCCAAATCATTCAGACAAGTATTTGCTCGTATTTGTTTTGCTACCGATGTCTTCAACCACTTCAATGATACATGAAAATCGAAACCACATTGATCAGCGATAAATTTTAATCGTCCGCCATTTTGTTTGCAAGGTAAACAGATCTGTTAGATTTAATAAACATGTCCGTCTTTTTTAAAAATTGGATGCATCGAAAAGTATATCGGCAATGAATTAATTTCAGGTGTTATCATTCTAAATTGGGGCGATTAAAATGTACAATGAAAGGTGATAAGTTGCACAGTCTTCGAAGGTGTATTACACACACTCAAGGATTAACTGATAAGGCGATGACCGGCGGCCAATCAATCTTGTAATTAACACCCGGGTATGACACTTGAGATAAACAAGGTCGTTCACGCTTCATTGACACGTGTTTTCATGCTCTCATACGCAATTAGCAGACGCTTTTTTTTATCCAGTTGCAAAATAGAATAATCGCCATTTTCCGTCGCCAAATTAACAAAATAATCGCCGTCTTCATTAAATAATCGCCATTTGGCGACAATGGCGACCTACAGCGCGAGCCCTGATAATGAGTCCTTGAAGTCAATCTTCCATGAGTATCTATGCGATAAATCTTACCTCTCTCCATTTGCCAGTTTTTCAAAATCCTTGACATGAATGGCTTTTTTCTGTATGTTGTATTGTGTATAAAGGCCCTGACATCCGTGTACTTCCTGGACGATCGGTGCAGGAATAGTTAGGTCCAATTCATCATAACCAGACTTTCTGGGACACCATTCGGATGGTGGTATAATCTGATATATAAATAAATTATACCAAAATTAGTGACATATATGTTATAACAAGATTGTTTGAAAGTATAAATAAGTTGCCAGTCAATATGTCAGTCAGTAAAAGCAATACGATAAACAGAGAAGTGATCACAGTGTCTCGCTGCCAAGGCAGCCAACGGCCGAACACATTTTCAAAAAAATGCATTTCAACTTTAAAGTAACCTAAAGGTCATTGCAATTAGTGTAGATTCAGATAAACCTGTCTATCTACAATCAATCATGGATCTGCACAGAACGTCAATTAGTCACAGCCTGACAGGTTTCAAGAATTTTTTAGCAGTTCACATTTGGTAATGGAGCAGAAAAATGGATATACAAACAGATGTTTTGGACACTTATCACAGACTGCTGTGTGGCAGGCTTTTCTAGGACATACTGGCATGAAACAGCAGTTAAGATTCTTTTTAGTTAAATAGCAAAAGCCTTTTATGCACAACAGCAATTTCCGTTATATTTTCTATTCTGTCCCACACTTATCTTTACGTGTATGCAAATATTCCTTGGATGATTTTAACAAAGAATCCTAGAGTTAACCAGTTAAGTTTATTTACTGTATTTAGTTGTTTATGATACTTTACTAGTTTAGCAAGAATTAAAAGAACAGAGAAAAGAAGCAACAATTTGAATAAAACGAGTACATGTTGTCTTTTAAATTTAGTGTTGATTACAGCTTAACAGAAACTGATTCAGCAACACAGGTAAGCTCTCCCTTTCTCAGGTAACTACATGAACTATACCTAGTAACCTACCTTGCACACACCAGCTCTGTGAGCTCCCTGACTCTCAACATATTCTATATATTTGTTAAAGTCCTTAAACTCATCCCATGTTGGCCTGAACACCATAATCTTTGGGACACCATTTCCGCCACTTGATGCCTCCATCTTTTATTTTTGACATCTAAGTCTGCAAATTTAAGAAAAGATTTTAGGATCTATACAGAGGACTAAAAGTCAAGATAAGGTGGAGTAAACTACATCTTTTCCCAAAAATGTGGGTCCTCAAAAGAATCGTCTCACTAAGACGATTCTTTTGAGTAACCAAAATATAGGTTTTGAGTCAAATAATTATATGAATTTTAGAATAGGGTATATATGAAAAATGTCCCTTATTTAGATCTCTGCTATATTAATTTGTACAAAGCGGTTTCTTTTAACCCATTACTTCACACAGAAGATATTTGACACCTGTCTGCCATTCATGACTTTTTAAACATTGCTCAAAACAAGTAATTTCACATTTAATGCAATATTTTTAACTCTTTATCATTATAAATATTTCAGTTTTCTAGATTGTTGAAATTGTTCATCTGATGAGTGTAAAGCAGACGACCTTTGAAAAGTCATGTGAAGTAATTGGTTAAATTGCAAAAGACACCAATGATAATTAACAAGAATCAAACGAGTAGATTTCACAATGAACAGACAATATGAGACTTGTGAGCATCTGTTGAAAATTAGTTTTAGCAACATTCTTTCAACTGTGCCAGCTTTTTCATTTACAAATTCAATGAACTCAACTTATAATAATAACAAAATGTATGATTTTGTTTCAAATTTAAGCATCTTGAGCTTTAGTAAAAAGTATTGAATTTGTTTCT
Organism: Serripes groenlandicus; assembly: GCA_031761405.1. Classification (NCBI taxonomy): domain Eukaryota; kingdom Metazoa; phylum Mollusca; class Bivalvia; order Cardiida; family Cardiidae; genus Serripes; species Serripes groenlandicus. Next base: position 161,819,234 of record JASEVX010000001.1, on the reverse strand, counting down.
GGGATGTATAAGAGTGTTTCTTCAATTCCGTATCTAACTTAATTGGTTAAATTGATGTTGTAATTGGATAAATATTGCGGCAATACATCTGAATGATAGGATTATAAATCATTGACTTGTCCAAGTCTACACATTTTAAAGAAATTGTCTTATATTATAATGTCCAACAATCAACATGTTTACAGGGGACTGCACATCTAATTCAAAGTGGAGTTATTACCACAGGACTTCAGGAGTCAAGTACGTGACAACTGACACACTTCTTAAAATAAGAATCAAGAATAGATTATCAACAGGAAATTGGTATATTTTAAAGCAATTTTACAAGCGTTTACATTTCATATAAATCTTAAAGACAGACCTTTGAATCAAAATGGTAAACAAATCAGATAAAAGTGTTCATTCAAATAAATAACATTCAAACGATTTACATCAAATGTCAACATGAGGCCAATTTATTGAAAGTGACTATAACATCATTGTTCGAAATTTTACAAACGACATCTTCCGTGTTGTTTTCGTACAAGTACAGCAATATACCCATTCAAACGGTTTGTCTAGGTATTCAGTTTTCTGCATCCTATTAATGTATTTGGACTAACTCTAATGGTAAGCTTCACATTACAGATCGGCCGTCTACACATGTAAAAAGACATTCAAAATACATCCTCATGATGCAGCCATTTTCGCGAGAGCAGACTTGTCAAAAATAATTTACGGATAATACACAAACTGGAGGTTTTCTGGCAATGATATTAGCACACGTCAAAATCTAATCAGTTCTATAACACATGAATAGCATGAAAGCTTACCAAATGGTCTAAAATCCTTTTGATTTCGACAAATGCTTGGATTTCGTAGGCTTACGTGACCAACATTAACCTGATAACTCAGATACTCTTACAAAAATAATACGCATAAATAAATAGTTCTAAAAACTTCCGCTTTTTCTTGCAAAAACAGAAGGTAATTACAATATAACGTTTATTCATATGTTAAGTTTTCTTTAAAGGTTTGAATAAAACCATTGATTGACATTAAAAGGTAGCAGCAATGAGCGCATTAATATATGTGTAGTGGTCGATGTCATACATATGATTATTGTATATAAAAATAGTTCCAGATAATTCGTTATAGTCTTTTTCAACAAGGGTGTATCTGTTGTTATTTTGCAGAATTGCTTTAAATGCGACGCAAGTTTATCCAGAAGGTCCATTTGGTACAGAATTACATATTGTTTTAGTTGCGAATGTTTATACATCAGTATGAGGGTTAGAATACTCATATAGCATGACAGTGTGGCATTAAATTCAGTAATTTGGCTCGGTTTATAACGGATTGTCAGTCAGGACCATATCGGCTTTACCCGTCAACTTCCGTATCACTTCGGCTGAACTCGTTAATAAACCGATTTCCATATTTAGTCGTAAAGCGTCCGCTCATTGTGTACCTGAACACAAGTTTCGACTCAAACCAAATCGAATCGTCTAAATTCGTTCCTAACCTGTAAAGTAAATTTAAGACTATTCATTATTTCCCACAAACAGCCGTTCAATCCATTTCCGTAATTTACCGAAATAACCCGAGTCTGATGATCGATACACCGATAGTGACCTTGACATAATTTTACCATTATTGACCTTGACACAAAAACGGTTGGTTTATGGGTTCATAATACTTGTACACGTCCATCTGCATATCTAGGACGTAATGCAAAAGCACTTTTATCTCAGGTTTCAAGGATGTATATAAATGTACCATTGGAATTCGGTCATACTTTTAAACCCTTTCCCACATGGCCTCTGCTTAATGTATCGATCCTGATTAGCCTGCGCAGTCCGCGCAGGCTAATCCGGACCGACACATTCCGTCTCTGTGAGAAAGAAGTATAGAGTAATCATTCCTGAAACAGGAAATCCACAGGTGGCGAATAGTGTCTGTCTGGGTTGCTCTGGCTGATCAGGATCGATGCTTTACGCAGAGTCCACTATGTTGGTTTTCTCGTGGGACGGCTCATATTTTTGTATTAAACGTCGGCAAAGAAAATGAGTCATGTTAGTTACAACGTCGGGTATATAATTTATATAGATTGTGAATAGAATATTGCCGTGTACATTGCCTTGAGTTATGCCATTTGTTACTGCGGCCAAGTTCGAACTAGCGTCGTTTATACAACTGGTTGTTTTTCTTTCTGATAGAACATCTTTAATCCAATTAATCACTTTATCTGTTATGCCGTAGCTTTGAGACTTATATCTTAAGAGGGTACAGTGTGGGAAGCCTTTTGAAAGTCAAGATAGATAGCATCGATTTGATTATGGCTGTCGACGCGGTGAGTAGAGGCAAAGATTAAAGGGATAAGTTATTTAATTGTATGCGAGAGTATCACCTGTCTAACTATTTGTAAAAAGTAAAACTAAAAACTATTGAACATATTACATAACAAAGACATTTTCTATAAGTTTGAGTACTGTCAGTCGATTAAGTTTGGGGGCAAAATTGTTAAAATTCCAAACTCACAATATCTTGATATTTGAAACTAGTCCTTATTCTAATTGAATAGAAATTCCAGATTTTTAATTTATCTGTTGAACGTTGAAGCTTTCAGGTTAATTGCTTTGACATATGCAATACTTTACCCCTAAGTTTTATATGCTACAAAATTTGAATTCTTAGACAATTTCGTTTCTCCGCTTGTTATTTCAACCAGATAGCATGTGCCTATCCCTTTTAAATATGTTCCGTATAGAAGGATGTAATAACCTTCTGCCACATCAGTCGAACATGAATAACGTTTTCGTCAAGTGATATGTGTACACACGCAGAAGCAATTAGGCGAACTGCATCGGACGATGTTTGAAAACATTGCTACCTATAATGAAGAAACTGCTGAATCCCGTTTTCAACTGGTATATGAATAATTATACTTTCAATTGGTGAAATATTCCCAAATATTTCCTTATTGTTTTAAAGACTGCTGGATATTTATTGTATATTGGTAAGGATTAACAATCTAAATATTATAATGACAAAATACGCGTTAATATATCCGTATATTGTAAATGGTTTATGGGGGACAACTCTTAGTTTCACAGTATTAAGTTCCTGGTGATATGCAGGGCTCACACTGGAGCATCATCGTTTATGAAATGTGAGATGCGCAACACGTAAGTAAAAAAGAAAACGGGATACAAAGAGAAAATGTGAAAGGAAATAACAATTGCAGCTAATGTTTATGTATAATATATTGTTAAGAAGTTGAAGGATCACAAACAAATACTAAATATTATGAAACTAGCAATTGGAAAACAATAGGACCTTGTTGGCCCTATATCGCTCACAAGTATACACATTTAAGACATGAAGAATCAATGGAAAATTTGACAACAGGTTTAGGCAGAAACATTTTGAAGTTTCTGCCTTATGCTATTGAGAAATATGTCAATGCTAAATCAACTTACATCAAGTAGTTTCTGTGTGTTTTACAAATTGCAGCCACTCGAGCAAACTTGGTGGAGGTTCTGAGAGGTTCAGCCAAGGAACATTTCAGATTCTTTTTTTTTTAAATACGGCTGGGCCAGTAGTCTCTGATAGGAAGAATTGAATTTTTTTTCGTTTTTGTCGCCATGGCAACAAGTTGTGCACGGAATGGAATTATGTGAACAACTGTAAAAGTGGTGCCATGCAAGGAACATCCATGCCAAGTTTTATCAACTTGCAGCCAGTGGTTTTTAAGGAGAGCTACGGACAGGGAGTGAGTATGCAATTGGATCCAGCAACTAACATAATGAATACATTAAAGGACATACACTATTACTTTCAACTAGTTACAGAACAATGTGGATGAATGAAAATAAAAAGTTTCACAAGAGCAATAAGCATGTGTTACTCCTACACATTGAAAGCATTAATTCATCATGTATGAGTTATGGATTGATTGTGTCCACTTTATGGACAGAGTGGAAAATATTGGAGTAAGAGTTCAGAAAGATAAGCGCATTCTGAACCCTAAATAGACCATTGTTGGCCTGGAGCTACACTCCGGTACGGTATCATATTCAGGTACATTCATTGGTGTACAACTAGGGGAGCTACACTCCGGTACGGTATCATATTCAGGTACATTCATTGGTGTAAAACTAGGGGAGCTACACTCCGGTATGGTATCATATTCAGGTTCATTCATTGGTGTACAACTAGGGGAGCTACACTCCGGTACGGTATCATATTCAGGTTCATTCATTGCTGTAAAATTAGGGGAGCTACAATCCGGTACGGTATCATATTCAGGTACAAACTAGGGGAGCTACACTCCGGAACGGTATCATATTCAGGTACTTTCATTGCTGTAAAACTAGGGGAGCTACACTCCGGTACGGTATCATATTCAGGTTCATTCATTGCTGTAAAATTAGGGGAGCTACAATCCGGTACGGTATCATATTCAGGTACAAACTAGTGGAGCTACACTCCGGAACGGTATCATATTCAGGTACATTCATTGGTGTAAAACTATGGGAGCTACACTCCGGTACGATATCCTATTTAGGTACATTCATTGGTGTAAAACTAGGGGAGCTACACTCCGGTACGGTATCATATTCAGGTACATCCATTGCTGTACAACTAGGGTAGCTATACGTAGCTATACACTTCTGTTCATTTTCCTCTGAACTTGTAAGGAGATAACACAAATTAAAGTGTCTATATCTATTGTTTATCACATGATGTTAACTACTATGTTATTATGTTTTATTGTAAACTAGGTACATTTATATGTATACGTTAATGAAATTATGTTCTGTTCTTTAACCTTTATCCTTTATCCTTTATCCTTGTCTGAACAAAGAAAGTTCTTGGAAAAAGGACAAATGGTCATATTGCCTAAAGAAAAGTAAAATATGCTCGATGCGATTTCCACTCTTCTTATGTAGTAATTAAGTATTGCTTTATGGATTGTATTCATTTATCAAATACAATATGATGCTATGTAATGTTTCGATTTTCGAGTAACCTATACTTTGAGTTATCCATACTCAGAAGTTAATATATCAGACTCCTATCTTAACGGAATATCGGCAGTTTCCAACCCTTCATAAGTGAAAAGGTTTGAAAACAATGTGGGAAAATTGTTCATTCTATTCTACTTCTACCACATTGTTGGCTTACATGTTTTAAAGAAGCAATTTAAATTGTTTACATGTGAGGGAGCTATCTTTTTCACTTCGAGTTAAATTTGTGTTTGTTTTCTTTGGGTTTTAAACCGTTTTCAACATTATATCACGGCAACAGTGCACTTATTCATGATCACTGGGTAAACGAACCAGTACTAGGCTAGGAAATGTGCCTTGCCCATTCGAGTTAAGTAGTACTTACAAGTTAGACATATTCGAGTTAACGAGCGTCAATTGTGGTTACAAGTAATTCGCATTAGGAGTGAGTTTAATAATGCGTGTTTCCAACAGCAAGTTCAACAATGAATATTCCGATTAATCTACGCTTACACGTTGTGTAATTTGTTTTTAAATTTTGTCCGACAGAAATCTGTAAAAAAAAACCTATATTTTTATATTATCAATGTCGGGTAAACAGTAACACAAATGTTTTTGTGTAAAACACAAACTTAGATAAAACTTCCTCAATGGTAAATAAATAACTGATAATTCTTCGTCATCTTCTGCATGCCTTGAAGAATCTCGATTGCTTCGTCTGTCCACTCAGTGTGATCAGAATGGGCCGAGAAGAGCAGTCTGAAACAAGCAGATTTGTTTACAAAATATCGCGGGAAAATTTGATGAACAGACGCTAGCTTTTCTTCTTACTTATGTACGTAGGCATATATCGTTTCAGTGAACCCAAGATTTGATTCATGGTTTTTATGGTCTGAGGGAATAACTCGAATTAATTTTACATTTAGTTTTCAAAAGTCGCTTTCCTTAGACCATAACATATATATGTAATGGCTTGAAAGCAAACGATTGCCAAGATGAATGTACACATAATAATTAAACCACGTCTTCTACTTAATTGTGCGATCTAAATGTATGGACAAAAGCCCTAAATTTTCCTAGACTGTCCAGTTTCAGTGACCCTTAGAATTGTATCTATATATTGCAGTAAATGTAGCAAACACACTCAATTACAGTCAAATCACCTTAAATTTACATTATTTGCCTTCAATTCAAATAATTTGTTTTAACATTGCATTGTAGGATTTGACAGGGAAAGCAGTCATTTCTATGAAATACTTTTTGTCAATATATAAAAGTATGAACAAAATCAGTGCGCCTTGTTTTCAAAAGTCGTCTGCTGCTATTGCATCAAAATGCGTCTGCAGTTGAGAAAGGGTTAACTGATCCGATTTCAGAAATTGAATGGTCTAGGGGAAATAACTGATATATTTCATTTTCCATAGTTGTTACCCTTAGACCATAAAATTGATATCATTTTTCAAAATATGTCTGCCTTAGCAGAGTAGCCTTCCTAACCCGGTCCGTTCTTGTATTTTAATTGTTTTATGGTCTAGGGGAAATAACTCGTGCTTCTGATATACGAGTATTTCATTTTCTAGAGTTGCTTCCCCTAGACCATAAATTAATTACATTTTTCAAAAGTTGTCTTCCTTAGACCATTGCAAGGCTTTTTTGTATTTTAAGGATGTTATGGTCTAGGGGAAATAACTCGTGCTTCTGATATACGAGTATTTCATTTTCTAGAGTTGTTTCCCCTAGACCATAAATTTAATTACATTTTTCAAAAGTTGCTTCCCCTAGACCATAAATTAATTACATTTCTCAAAAGTTGTCTTCCTTAGACCATTGCAAGGCTTTTTTGTATTTTAAGGATGTTATGGTCTAGGGGAAATAACTCGTGCTTCTGATATACGAGTATTTCATTTTCTAGAGTTGTTTCCCCTAGACAATAAAATTAATTACATTTTTCAAAAGTTGTCTCCCTTAGACCATTGCAAGGCTTTTTTTTTTTATATTTTAATGATGTTATGGTCTAGGGGAGATAACTCGTGCTTCTGATATACGAGTATTTCATTTCATTTTCTAGAGTTGTTTCCCCTAGACCATCAAATTAATTACATTTTTCAAAAGTTGTCTCCATTAGACCATTGCAAGGCTTTTTTTTATATTTTAATGAGGTTATGGTCTAGGGGAGATAACTCGTGCTTCTGATATACGAGTATTTCATTTCATTTTCTAGAGTTGTTTCCCCTAGACCATCAAATTAATTACATTTTTCAAAAGTTGTCTCCCTTAGACCATTGCAAGGCTTTATTTGTATTGTAATGATTTTATGGTCTAGGGGAAATACCTCGTGCTTCAGATATATTTCATTTTCTATAGATGTTACCCTTAGACCATAAAATTGATATCATTTTTCAAAATATGTCTGCCTTAGCAGAGTAGCCTTCTTAAGACGGTCCGTTCTTGTATTGTAATGATTTTATGGTCTAGGGGAAATAACTCGTGCTTCAGATATATTTAATTTTCTATAGTTTTTACCCTTAGACCATACAATTGATATCATTTTTCAAAATATGTCTGCCTAGCCTTCCTAAGACGGTCCGTTCTTGTATTTTAATGATTTTATGGTCTAGGGGAAATAACTCGTGCTTCTGATATACGAGTATTTCATTTTCTAGAGTTGTTTCCCCTAGACAATAAAATTAATTACATTTTTCAAAAGTTGTCTCCCTTAGACCATTGCGAGTTTTTTTTTATATATTTTAATGATTTTATGGTTTAGGGGAGATAACTCGTGCTTCTGATATACGAGTATTTCATTTCATTTTCTAGAGTTGTTTCCCCTAGACCATCAAATTAATTACATTTTTCAAAAGTTGTCTCCCTTAGACCATTGCAAGGCTTTTTTGTATTGTAATGATTTTATGGTCTAGGGGAAATACCTCGTGCTTCAGATATATCTTTTTCTATAGATGTTACCCTTAGACCATAAAATTGATATCATTTTTCAAAATATGTCTGCCATAGCAGAGTAGCCTTTCTAACCCGGTCCGTTCTTGTATTTTAATTATTTTATGGTCTAGGGGAAATAACTCGTGCTTCTGATATACGAGTATTTCATTTTCTAGAGTTGTTTCCCCTAGACCATCAAATTAATTAAGTGTGTGAAGTTGGCAGAGCATTAGACGTTAGACATTAGACATTCATTTTTTTTTATTCGAATGTCTAATTAGACATTAGACATTCAATTAGACATTCGCTAATTTTGATTATCAAATGTCTAATTAGACATTAGACATTCAGAAAAATCGCAAATTTGAAATATCGAATGTCTAATTCGACATTAGACATTCGATTAGACATTCGCAAATTAAAAGATCTATAACCCAAATTCGTCGGAGGTCATTGTACATTCAAAAAACGAATGTCTATTTGGTCAGTTAGACATTAGACATTCGATTAGACATTCGCAAAGTAAGAGATTCAGGTACCAAATTCGTCGGAGGTCATTGTACATTCAAAAAACGAATGTCTAATTGGTCAGTTAGACATTAGACATTCGATTAGACATTCGCAAATTAAGGGACTTATGTACCAAATTAGTCGAAGGTCATTATACATGCAAAAAACGAATGTCTAATTGGTCAGTTAGACATTAGACATTCGATTAGACATTCGCAAATTATGAGATTTAGGTACCAAATTCATCAGAGATCAATGTACATTAAAAAAACGAATGTCTATTTGGTCAGTTAGACATTAGACATTCGATAAGACATTCGCAAATTAAGAGATTTAGGTACCAAATTCGTCAGAGATCAATGTACATTAAAAAACCGAATGTCTAATTGGTCAGTTAGACATTAGACATTCGACTAGACATTCGCAAATTACTATACTTAGGTTCCAAATTCGTCAGAGATCATTGTACATTCAAAAAACGAATGTCTAATTGGTCAGTTAGACATTAGACATTCGAATAGACATTCGCAAATTATGAGATTTAGGTACCAAATTCATCAGAGATCAATGTACGTTAAAAAAACGAATGTCTAATTGGTCAGTTAGACATTAGACATTCGATTAGACATTCGCAAATTACCAAACTTAGTTTTCAAATTCCTCGGAGGTCATTGTACATTCAAAAAACGAATGTTTAATTGGTCAGTTAGACATTAGACATTCGATTAGACATTCGCAAATTACCAAACTTAGTTTTCAAATTCCTCGGAGGTCATTGTACATTCAAAAAACGAATGTCTAATTGGTCAGTTAGACATTAGACATTCGATTAGACATTCGCAAATTACAAGATCTATAACCCAAATTCGTCGGAGGTCATTGTACATTCAAAAAACGAATGTCTAATTGGTCAGTTAGACATTAGACATTCGATTAGACATTCGCAAATTACAAGATCTATAACCCTAATTCGTCGGAGGTTATTGTACATTAAAAAAACGAATGTCTAATTGGTCAGTTAGACATTAGACATTCGATTAGACATTCGCAAATGAAGAGATTTAGGTACCAAATTCGTCGGAGGTCATTGTACATGCAGAAAACGAATGTCTAATTGGTCAGTTAGACATTAGACATTCGATTAGACATTCGCAAATTACTATACTTAGGTTCCAAATTCGTCAGAGATCATTGTACATTCAAAAAACGAATGTCTAATTGGTCAGTTAGACATTAGACATTCACAAATTAAGAGATTTAGGTACCAAATTCATCAGAGATCAATGTTCATTAAAAAAACGAATGTCTAATTGGTCAGTTAGACATTAGACATTCGATTAGACATTCGCAAATTAAGAGATATAGTTACTAAATTCGTCAGAGATCAATGTACAATAAAAAAAAACGAATGTTTAATTGGTCAGTTAGACATTAGACATTCGATTAGACATTCGCAAATTAAGGGATTTAGGTACCAAAGTAGTCGGAGGTCATTATACATGCAATAAACGAATGTCTAATTGGTCAGTTAGACATTAGACATTCGATTAGACATTCGCAAATTAAGAGATTTAGGTACCAAATTCGTCGGAGGTCATTGTACATTCAAAAAACGAATGTCTAATCGGTCAGTTAGACATTAGACATTCGATTAGACATTCGCAAATTAAGGATTTAGGTACCAAATTCGTCGGAGGTAATTATACATGCAAAAAACGAATGTCTAATTGGTCAGTTAGACATTAGACATTCGATTAGACATTCGCAAATTAAGAGATTTAGGTACCAAATTCATCAGAGATCAATGTTCATTAAAAAAACGAATGTCTAATTGGTCAGTTAGACATTAGACATTCGATTAGACATTCGCAAATTAAGAGATATAGTTACTAAATTCGTCAGAGATCAATGTACAATAAAAAAAAACGAATGTCTAATCGGTCAGTTAGACATTAGACATTCGATTAGACATTCGCAAATTAAGGATTTAGGTACCAAATTTGTCGGAGGTCATAATACATGCAAAAAAAGAATGTCTAATTGGTCAGTTAGACATTAGACATTCGATTAGACATTCGCAAATTAAGAGGTTAAGGTACGAAATTTGTCGGAGGTCATTGTACACGCAAAAAACGAATGTCTTATTGGTCAATTAATAACTTGAACATATCGATATCTCGAACACACCGATAACTCGAACACATCGATATCTCGAATACATTGATTCGAGATATCGGAAAGTTCGAGATATCGAAAAAAAAAATCAAAAAAAATAAATATCAAGATATCGAAAAAAAATATAAAAAAAATCGAGATATCGAAAAGTGTTCGAGATATCGGAAAAAAAAAAAAAGAAAAAAAAAAAAAATCGAGATATCGAAAAGTTCGAGATATCGGGAAAAAAAAATAATCGAGATATCGAAAGTTCGAAAGTTCAAGATATCGAAAAGTTCGAGTTATCGATATGTTCGATTTGTCAATATGTTCAAGTTAAAAACATTTGTTTTATCAATGTATTCGAGATATCGCTGTGTTCGAGTTATCGGTATGTTCGAGATATAGATATGTGCGAGTTATCAATATATTCAAGTTATTAATTGACCAATAAGACGTTCGTTTTTTGCGTGTACAATGACCTCCGACAAATTTCGTACCTAAATCTCTTAATTTGCGAATGTCTAATCGAATGTCTAACTGACCAATTAGACATTCGTTTTTTTAATGTACATTGATCTCTGATGAATTTGGTACCTAAATCTCTTAATTTGCGAATGTCTAATCAAATGTCTAATGTCTAACTGACCAATTAGACATTCGTTTTTTTAATGTACATTGATCTCTGATGAATTTGGTACCTAAATCTCTTAATTTGCGAATGTCTAATGTCTAACTGACCAATTAGACATTCGTTTTTTGCATGTATAATTACCTCCGACGAATTTGGTACCTAAATCTCTTAATTTGCGAATGTCTAATTGAATGTCTAATGTCTAACTGACCAATTAGACATTCGTTTTTTTAATGTGCAATGACCTCCGACGAAATTGGGTTATAGATCTTGTAATTTGCGAATGTCTAATCGAATGTCTAATTGACCAATTAGACATTCGTTGTTTTAATGTACATTGATCTCTGACGAACTTGGTACCTTAATCTCTTTATTTGCGAATGTCTAATCGAATGTCTAATGTATAACTGACCAATTAGACATTCGTTTTTTGCATGTATAATGACCTCCGTCGAATTTCGTACTTAAATCTCTTAATTTGCGAATGTCTAATCGAATGTCTAACTGACCAATTAGACATTCGTTTTTTGAATGTATAATGATCTCCGAGGAATTTGGTACCTAAATCTCTTAATTTGCGAATGTCTAATCGAATGTCTAATGTCTAACTGACCAATTAGACATTCGTTTTTTGAATGTACAATGATCTCCGACGAATTTGGTACCTACATATCGTAATTCGCGAATGTCTAATCGAATGTCTAACTGACCAATTAGACATTCGTTTTTTGCATGTATATTGACCTCCGACGAATTTGGTATCTAAATCCCTTAATTTGCGAATGTCTAATCGAATGTCTAACTGACCAATTAGTTATTCGTTTTTTGAATGTACAATGACCTCCGAGGAATTTGAAAACTAAGTTTCGTAATTTGCGAATGTCTAATCGAATGTCTAATGTCTAACTGACCAATTAGACATTCGTTTTTTGAATGTACAATGATCTCTGACGAATTTGGAACCCAAGTATAGTAATTTGCGAATGTCTAATCGAATGTCTAATGTCTAACTGACCAATTAGACATTCGTTTTTTGCATGTACAATGACCTCCGACGAATTTGGTATCTAAATCCCTTAATTTGCGAATGTCTAATCGAATGTCTAATGTCTAACTGACCAATTAGACATTCGTTTTTTGCATGTACAATGACCTCCGACGAATTTGGGTTATATATCTTGTAATTTGCGAATGTCTTATCGAATGTCTAATGTCGAATTAGACATTCGATATTCAAAATTTGCGATTTTTCTGAAAGTCTAATCGAATGTCTAATTAGACATTCGATAATCAAAATTAGCGAATGTCTAATCGAATGTCTAACGTCTAATTAGACATTCGAATATTTTGTTTGAATGTCTAATGTCTAACGTCTAATGCTCTGCCAACTTCACACACTTTCATTTCCAATAGTATATTGGTGCTATGCCGACGTATTCACCAATAGTCCAGCTTCCTGAAACGCCTTCTGTTTCAGTACTGGTGACATGACCAGGAGTGGAAACGGACTCGAGATTAATCAGTGTATTAATTATCTAAAGGTTATATATTAAAACATTAAATGAATAATCGACATGTGATGGGTGGAGCTGGGATCATCGGGGGGGGGGGGGGGGGGGGGGTGCTACGGGCGCCACCGGTAAATCTGCCACTGCATTTGTCACGCGACCTCTTTGTTTACCATTAAATTTTCGTCGCAATTTCCCGGGAAAATTCGTACTTATTTTTCTGTTTGTAAAATATATTATGGAATATGAAATTGCAGAATATAAAAAAAATGTAAAATGCGGAACCATAATGGTAAAAATCAGGCATGATGATTTGTTTCGCAATGGCACATTTCTCTATTTAAACTGAATTGGACAATCTCCCTAAAAACTCGAACATAGTCGTACTTTTCCGTTTCACTTCGCAAAGATGAGAATAAGCTTTCATATTTGACCTCTCGGCGCATTATTTTCTAGGCATTTGTTAAATCAATGTTGGAGTACTCATGCCTTAAATTTTTCTCTGATGTTCAAACAACATTATAATGATCTTTTTGGGGTGATCTTAACCTTTTAAATGCAGTTTTGTTGAATCCATGATGAATTATTTTTCTCGCGCAGTCTCAACCTAAAATGCGTTGTATTTGGCTGGCTGCCAACTCCGAAAAAAAAAATCAGGGACTAAATCCCTAGGCAAAAACCACTGTGCAAAGCTAGTGGCAGCACGCCAGCCCGTGACTGAAGGCTTCCAACGTAGGGTGGGGCTCTTTACTAGCTATGGCCTCTGGCAGCTGGTTCCAAAGACGAATATCAGCTGGGAAGAATGAATTATGGTAGATGTCCGGTCTACAGAAAGGCAGCATGTATGACATTGAGCGACTGCGTATGGAAAGTGTGGCTTGGGATATGGCAATGAGGTCAGTGGTGATCCTGAATAGCATCACCAGTCGGTTGTCTGACCGTCTCTTTTGTAGAGGGTCCAAGCCCAAGTTTGACATCATTTGGCCGGTGGTCGTGTAGTCGCCAGTTGCAAATATCGCTGCTCTGCGCTGGACCACTTCCAGTTGTGTGATGTTCCTGCTGGTGTGTGGGTCCCATGCAGCGGAGGCTTTCTCTAAGATTGGACTCACCGGGCTAGTATAGCATTTGGCATTGATATTTCTAGGGCATTTAGCTAGGATGGTATAATGTAATTCTCCTATATATTACCCTACGTACAGAGTTAGCTTATTCTTAGCACATGTTCAGCACTACACAATGATATACCATACAAACCCACCTAAAGAAGAGTCGGTCTTGTCTTTCTTTGTTTTACCTTCAGAATTAATTGAAATATTTGGCCTAATCGTTGTTCGAACACAATCATTCGACAGTCTCTTTAATCCTTTAACATATGCAGTATATATGCAACATACTACTTTGAAACCATCTAGACAACAGTTGTGAAAAATCTGCATACAAATAGAGAGAGTTTAAATATACAAGAGGGCCAAGATGGCCCTAAATCGATCACCTAATTGATAGTAAATTAGTAGCAAATATTTAACTGCAAATATCTGGGAAAATTTGATCAAGGATTGCAAATGAAACTGCAAGGAGTGGACACTTCTCAAGAAACAGCTTATCAGTAAAGGCCATTTATATCTTGAAATCTAACAAGAACTTTAATAAGAATGGAATTATAAAGTTTTTGTCATTTTGCACCTTTCCTGATGCCGCCTTGCTGCCCTGTTTTTCAACGAAATCAATATGATTTCAACAGTTTATTTAGAGTGTCACTTATATAAAGGAACATTTCTACCAAATTATCTTGCAATCGCACAAGCAGATTATGGAGGAAAAGGATTTTAAAATGTGGGTATTTTTCTCACTTTCTGATGCCGCAGCAACCAAAGTTCTCAATAGAATTTAAATCTTTGAACAATTTTGAAAGAGGACCACCAAAGGAACATTCCTGTGATGTTTTGTGGAAATTGTTCTATTGGAATGGTAGGAGTTGGTTGTCATTTGTAGCTAAAAGTTCAATTTACCCCTTTCGTGATGACGCCTGGTTGATATGATTGTGTATCCAATCAAAACGGCTTAAACAAATTAAATAGAGGATCATTACAGTAAGATTCGTATTATATTTTCTTAAAATCAGACAAACACTTTCATAAAAATGTAATTTTCAAATTTTGTCATTTTGCCCCTTTTCTGATGCCGCCTGACTGCCATGTTTTTTGACCAATCAGTATGGCTTGAACAATTTTTATAGAGGGTCACCCAAGAAACATTTCTACCAAATTATATTTGAATCTGACAGGCAGATTCGGAGGAGAAGATTTTTAAAGTTTGGACATTTTGTCCCCTTTCTGATGCCGCAGCAACCAAAGTTCTCAATGGAATTTAAATCTTTGAACAAATTTGAAAGAGGACCACCAAAGGAACATTCCTGTGATGTTTTGTGGAAATTGGTCTATTGGAATGGTAGAAGTTGGTTGTCATTTGTAGCTAAAAGTTCAATTTACCCCTTTTGTGATGACGCCTGGTTGCTATAACTGTGTAACCAATCAAAACGGCTTTAACAAATTAAATAGAGGATCATTAAAGTAAGATTCGTATTATATTTTCTTAAAATCAGACAAACACTTTCATAAAAATGGAATTTTCAAATTTTGTCATTTTGCCCCTTTTCTGATGCCGCCTGACTGCCATGTTTTTCGACCAATCAGTATGGCTTGAACAATTTTTATGGAGGATCACCCAAGGAACATTTCTACCAAATTATATTTGAATCTGGAGGAGAAGATTTTTAAAGTTTGGACATTTTGTCCCCTTTCTGATGCCGCAGCAACCAAAGTTCTCAATGGAATTTAAATCTTTGAACAATTTTGAAAGAGGACCACCAAAGGAACATTCCTGTGATGTTTGGTGGAAATTGTTCTTGCGGTTCAGGAGGAGATGATGTTTAAAGCTAAAAGTTAACGCCGGACGGACGACAGACGACGGACGACGGACAAAAAGTGATCAGAATAGCTCACCTTGAGCCTTCGGCTCTAGGTGATCTAAAAATAGAGTTGAAAACATTGTGGCAAAAGGCGAAATTGCTCATTGAGCAATTTCTCCTTTTGTCATAATGTTTTTAAAATGCTTATGCAGCAGAAGCTTCGTAATGGCTGTATGTGGGAAGGGTTAAATGCTATTATTACAAATCGTTCCATTTCGTTAATATGAACGTATAAAACATGTAAAGAGTTGCAAAATGTCAATTTCACCACAAATGGTGTAGATTTACAACGTAGATTGCGTAACTTAAGTAGGAGAATTAGATCTGCAGAGATGCAGTCCTTTATTGTCAGGGATATTTCCTACAAACATGTAAACATATATATATATATAAATATATACATGTATATATCTTAACATGCAAGATGGGCAACTTGTTCCATGATGCATGTAGATCCATTGATAGATAGATGGGAGTTTTACATTAGTTTTAACAGTATTTCAGTAATATCACGACTGTAAGTTAACCATGTGTTTCTTGGTTCTCCCCCATTGAAACTAGGCAAACTGGAACCCTATTGATTGATGGGCGTTTAAAGCCAGTTTCAACAGTATTTCAGTAATATCACGGCGGTAAGTTAACCAAACCATGTGTTTCTTGGCTCTCTCCCATCAGTACTCCACACGTTCTGCCTAGGCAACTGGCTACCTTCCCCAATAAACTAGTTAGTCTTTTTGGTGGAAGACAAAATGACAACAGAAAGAATGGCTGAGCCGGGATTCCAAGATCAATCTCATTAGACAGTACAGTAAGAGTGAGCTAATTGAGGACAAGATAGGTTTCTTTTTTCAAATGTTTGGCGTTTTACACCGTATTCAACAATTTTACCGTTATATCACAGGGTTTGCCTGGGCAAGTTGCCAGTTCTACTGGTGCATTTATTCTGACTCCAGCCAGTCAGTCGTTATCGAACCCGCAGTCTCACACTACACCACTGAGGCGGTCGAGGACAGGATGGTTAGTAGTGTAAGTCTTCAGGGTATCTTTGGACTGGCAGAGCTTTCCAGGCGCTGATTTGGCCAATAAATTCAACTTAATTAAATGATGAATATGGTATCTATCCCATCTGAAGCAGACAACTTTGGAAATATTGTGGCAAATCGAGAACTTGATCAAGAGTGCTCATTGTGAGCAGTTTCACCTTTGGCCACTATGTTTTCAACTCAATTAAACAATATAATAGAGATTGTCTATATTTTAGTCCAGATGTTTTTAAAGGTGCAGATTTGTCAGTGGAAAAGGGTTCACCAATTACAAACCCAATGAAGGAACCACTTTATTAGCCATCTTCCAACAGGCAAGCAAGGGAGTTAACCAATGATTGACAACATAGTGTAAACTAAAAGTTATCTCCCTTAGACCATAAATAAAACAAACAAACAAAAAAGCAGATCATACATTTTATGTTTAATTAAATGTGCTGTGAATGGTAACTTAAATTAACCCTTTCCCACATGCAGACACATCTGCAAGAGAACACTGATGAATATATTCCACGTCAAAAAGAGGAACATAATGATCAATTTCTCTTTTTGCCAACATGATTTCAATTTTAACCCTTTCCCACCTGTAGACCCATTCTGACACCTCAGTAGCAGACATCTTATAAAAACATTGTGGCAAAAGGAGAATTTGCAACTCATAATGAGCATTTCTACATTTGCCAAAATGTTTTCAACTCTTTTTAATAATTAAACTCCCATTTATGGACATTTTTAAAAGTATTGCTCTGTTGTTTTCAAAGTTATCTCCTGCAGATTTGATGTATGTGGGAAAGGGTTAATTAAGCTACTTAACCCTTTCCCTCATATAGACGCTTGCTGACGCTTTCTGACGCTTCTGCAGCAGACGGCTTTTTGAAAACATAGTAACAAAAGAAGAAATTGCACAAAACGTGCAATTTCTCCTTTTGTCACAATGTTTTCCACTTTTAGTCATATAACGGTTATCCATTCAATTATGGAGATTTTCTGTTTTTTGACAAGATACGTTCAAAGTCGTTTGCTGCAGAATTGTCATATGAGGGAAAGGGTTAAGTTGATAATAACCATACTTTCAGAGTCACCTGGGGACGTCTACCATGAAAACATCGGAGTCATTTTGATACCGAGTTGAAAGCGTTGTGGAGATGCATCTGCAGCAGACAATTTTAACATAATCACAAAAATAGAAATTGCTCATAGTAGACAATTTCTCATTTTGCCACACAGTTACCAACTCTATTTGATAATTATATCATCATTTAGAGTAAATTTCTAAAGTTTTGCCTAGATGACTTCAAAGTCGTCTGTTGCAGATTTGTTGTACGTGTTAACCCATTACTTCACATGGCTTTTCACGTGTCGTCTGCTTTACAATCATCAGACGAACAATTTCATCCGTCTGGAAAACTGAAAGAATTATATTGATAAAGAGTTGAAAATATTGCAATAAAAGATGAAATTGCTCATTTTGAGCAATTTCACCTTTTATTGCAATGTTTTCAAAAGTCGTCTGCAACAGCGAGCATCAAATGTCGTCTATGTGAAGTAATTGGTTAAAGGGTTAAGTTAAAGGCAAACTGAACAACAATCACGATGAAGTGAAGTTAACTAAAACATACATGTACCATGGAGACATTTAACTCTTTCCCTCATATGGACGCTTTCTGACGCCTCTGCAGCAGACGGCTTTTTGAAAACATAGTGACAAAAGAAGAAATTGCTCAAAATGAGCAATTTCTCCTTTTGCAACAATTGTTTACACTTTTAGTCATATGTTATCCATTCAATTATAGAGATTTTCCATTTTTTGACAAAATATGTTCAAAGTCGTCTGCTTCAGAATTGTTGTATGAGGGAAAGGGTTAAGGTTCATTATTACTGGGTCACTGATTGCAGTATAGACACTCCGTATATTTAACAACAGTTCAAACAAGAAAAAGGCAAAATAGGATATAATGATAAGATTTCAAAAACAATGACCAAATTATTGCATCAATTTCAAAATCAGTCAATGACCTCGAGTTTCAGGTCACAAGCAGATGTATTAAAAGTATGTTCTTTATAGACCTTCTGACTGATGTCTAACCAAAATGCAAAAAAAAATGCAACCATGTACAAAGAAGTTAACCCTTTTCCACTTACAGGCACATTTTGATTCATCAGCAGCAGACGTCTTTTGAAAACATTGTGGCAAAAGGTGAAATTGCTCTTAATTTTTCAATTAATATTCAATAATTACCCTTTCAATTATAGGATTTATTTTCTTATTTTTGTCTAGGTGTTTTCAAAGTCATCTGCTGCAGAATTGTTTTACATGGGAAAGGGTAAAGATCAATAGGGCTAAGATCACGAATCGGGCATAATGTGTGAATTGGAATCAGCTTATTCAGACTTATATCTTAACCTTAACCCTGTCCCTGAAATAATGTCAGCTTAAAATCTTTAACCTTTTCCCACATACAACAAAGCACCTAGGAAAGAGTATGGAAAAATCTCTATAAATCAAATTTTAATTATTGAATAGGGTTGAAAACATTGTCGCAAATGAGCAATTTCTCCTTTTACCAAATTTTTTTTAAAAGTTGTCTGCAGCATATGCGTCAAAATGCATTTGTAGGTAGTAAAGGGTTAAACGGCATTTCGGTTTGGGAGAGGATTCAAGATTTAAGATTCTTTTGTTGGTAATACAGGGCCTTCAGCCTACAATACAATTATAAATACATGTTGTTTTTAACATTGAGTGTTTCAAAGGGTGGAAGGAAAACAAGTTTATATCATTATTATAGAGTATTCAAGGTTGGTTTATAAGATGTTTTCAATTCAGCTCTGATCGAATCGTGTCTGGTTCGTGAAAGTGCATTTATTTCTAAATTCATGATTTTTTTTAGATGTTTTCAAATTGGTTAGATCCAAGCATATGCTGGACATCAAAATATAACCATGTTGTCATTTGTTTTATATACAAGACAGGAAATAAAAACTTTATTCGATCTTCCAATCAGTTTAAATTGACATCACTACAGCAGTCTTTTTCCAAGGTGTTATCTGTACCTGGAATACTCTCAGGATCCTCGTCTGATTGCCTGGAAAAGAACTGGATTAAATTAACCCTTTCCTACATACTATAAATATGTAGCAGATAATATTAAAAACATCTAGCAAAAATTTGAACAATATTCATGTGTATGATTATCTGGCTTTCCACTGTTTGACAAATTGCAAATCAATCTTAGAATGTTTCAAGAAACTTATGAAAAAAAGGTATTCAGTTGAATTATTTAGCTTTTGAATTGCACAGGCAAATGTTATCTAAACTTGTAATATTTACGTCAAATCCTGATCTCAAATTTGAAAACAAAAAAATAACATTATTGTTCAGTATAATTCTTCATGCTTAAAATACAGTCAAACCTGTGCTAAAGACCACCTTTGTTTAGCAATTCCCTGTCTATAGCAACAATACTTTTAATTTCCAAATTACTCATTTTCTGCAAAAATCATCCTGCAAATAAAGACCACCTGTGAACAATGACCAAATTGTTGTCTTCCCATGGGTGGTCTTTAACCCTTTCTTTCCCTCATACCGACGCTTTCTGACGCCTCTGCAGCAGACAGCTTTTTTAAAACATAGTGACAAAAGAAGAAATTGCACAAAACGTGCAATTTCTCCTTTTGACACAATGTTTTCCACTTTTTGTCATAGTTTATCCATTCAGTTATAGAGATTTTCTACGTTTTGACAAAATAAGTTCAAAGTCGTCTGCTGCAGAATTGTTGTATGGGGGAAAGGGTTAAACAAAGGTTGGACTTAAAAAGGGCATCACATTATATTTCAGTGACATACCAATGCCATATTCAATAATGGAATTTTTATACAACTTGTTTGAACTGCGCATGACCATCTGCATGGTTTTTCAGCGGAAAATGTGCAGGTATATAATATATGGTTTGACGAAGATGTTTTCAAAGTCTTCTGCTGCAAATTTGTTGAGGAATCCTCAATAAGCTATGATATAAAAGTAAAAGCAATACACGTGTACCCTGTTTGTTCCTCTTTAAGCTGGCCTGTACGTTGATCTAAAATCGTCGAAAGCTCAACAAGTTTTCTTTTGTATTTCATGTCTTTGTGTTTGTGTCTTTTAGTTTTCATATGATCTGTAAAGGGGGAAAAACCAAGCATATTGTAATCTTCATTTCTATGATATTTCAATTCCTATAGCCTAATCTTTTATAGATGACCTTTGATACTGTTACAGCAGGCAACTTAACCGTTTCCCACATGTAGATGCTTTCTGACGCCTCTGCAGCAGACGAATTTTGAAAACATTGTGGCAAAAGGAGAAATTGCTCATGATAAGCAATTTCTTCTTTTGTCTTTTGTCACACTGTTTTCAACTCCATTCAATAACTACAATTTAATATATCGAGATTTTCGAAACATGTTTTCAAAGTCATCTGCTGCAGACATCTTGTTGATATTTTATTTTTTACCTCATGTTTTTTACAAAGTGGGGAGAGAACTCAAGAAATAGCCTATCAGGAAAATAGTTTAGTAAATCCTAATCCCATAGGTAGAACAAAATAGGCAAATATAGGTTCTACCTGCTATTCAGCCTAATCTTATTCTATGCTTAAATCCTGATATAATCATCATTATACTAATTTAAATGTTTATTATGTTAAAATCAGCATAGAGGTCTAGACAATCAAAAATATAATTTAAAGCGACTGAAATCCAGATGGCACGAAAAAAAAAAAAGAAAAAAAAAAAAAAAAAAAAAAATCGAATTCGCCCTAAATGTTATTCTTTATGTTATCCAAGTAAAACCAGGGTAGAAAATGTATCGTTTTTTATCAATAAAGTGAACTTGAGTCGTTTTCAATTGTCCCGTTGAAGGGGTTTCCTATTTAAAAATACCACGGAATCCTTCAGACGGGCACCTTGCAACGATCACGTGATATAACTATATAATGGTTCACTCTGACAGGCGTGTACAGTTATACAAAATTTACACGTTTGGCGGAGTCGAACGACAGTAATCATAGAGATTTGTTTGTGATTGCATGAGCTCCTCGTGATTTTGCATAAAACCTTCATGGTATAAAAATGTTTCATTTAATGCGCATGCGTCCTATCGGTCATGTGACGACTCTTCAATTCACGTGACGACTTTTCAAGTCACGTGATGAATGGGATTAAAAGCATCAAAAGCTATTTATAAACTTACCCCGTTACTGACAGGGTAGAATTTGCGATGGAAAAAGTATCGAAAACAAGAAAATCTCACCGATTATAGGGGTATGTAATATGACAGTTATCATATTTTAATGCCCCAAATACAAAAATAACACTTATTTTCTTAAAATTGGATTTTTTTTTTTTTTTCTCGACAGTTGGGTATCTGGAGTTCAGTCGCTTTAAGACAGAATTGCAAACATTGAGAGGAAAATGAAGACATTGATTCAGCAAACTCATTAAAACGGCATTTGATATAGATATTTATTGTATACTTCCACAACGCAAAAAACCAACGTAATGGATAATAATTGCGAATTTAATAAAAATAACTGTTAATTTTCTAAATGCTCAAAGTGTTTAAACAACATAAAAAAGGCAAATTTTCAATAGACGATACGAAAATATACAATACAACAGGGCCATGATGGCCCTATATCGCTCACCTGATTTAATAGAACTTCAATAGTTTTCAAAGTTTTTACACTTTTTAGGCCAATACTTTTGGACAAGAAGATTTTTAAAGTTTTAACAATACACATATAAGGAAAACAAGCTCCGCCCCCTGGCGGCCATGTTTTTCAACGGATCAAAAATATTTGAACAATCTTCGTAAAGGGTGCCCCAAGGAACATTTGTGCAAAATAATTTTTAAATGAGGCCAGTACTTTTGGACAAGAAGATTTTTAAAGTTTTAACAATGCACATATAAGGAAAACAAGCTCCGCCTCCTGGCGGCCATGTTTTTCAACGGATCAAAAATATTTGAACAATCTTGGTAAAGGGTGCACCATGGAACATTTGTGCAAAATTATTTTCAAATCGGCCCAGTACTTTTGGACAAGAAGATTTTTCAAAGTTTAAACAATGCACATATAAGGAAAACAGGCTCCGCCCCCTGGCGGCCATGTTTTTCAACGGATTGGAAATATTTGAACAATCTTGGTAAAGAGTGTCCCAAGGAACATTTGTGCAAAATAATTTTCAAATCGGGCCAGTACTTTTGGACAAGAAGATTTTTCAAAGTTTAAACAATGCACATATAAGGAAAACAGGCTCCGCCCCCTGGCGGCCATGTTTTTTAACGGATCGGAAATATTTGAACAATCTTGGTAGAGGGTACCACAAAAAACATTTGTGCAAAATAATTTTCAAATCTGGCCAGTACTTTTGGACAAGAAGATTTTTTAAGATTTGGCAATTTTCCCCTTTTCTGATGCCGCAGCAACCAAAGTTCTACTTGGAATTAATTTCTTTGAACAACTTTGAAAGAGGACTACCTAAGGACCATTCCTGTGAAGTTATTTTGAAATCTGTCCATTTGTTTAGTAGGAGAAGTCATTTGTAGGAAATTGTTAACAGACGACGACGACGCCGGACGGTGAGTGATCACAAAAGCTCACCTTGCACTTCGTGCTTAGGTGAGCTAAAAAAGGTTATTGCATGAATATAGGAAAATATTCTATTGGGACTCGTTCCTTCGGCGGAATTTTGTCCTTACAAGCTTGGTCAACACATCCAAAGGAACTCGTTCAACACAATATTTTTCCCAGATGAAATAAGATATATTCTTGACACCTCCATAGCATATACTACATGTACATTTTGAAAACATTGTGGAAAAAGTTTTTTTATTTTAGAAAAGCCTTAACCCTTTCCCTCATATGACAATTCTGCAGCAGACAACTTGTTTTGAGCAATTTTTTCTTTGGTCACTATGTTGTCAAAAAGTGTCTATATGAGGTAAAGGGTTAATATAACATTTAAGAAAAAAAGATAACAGTGAAATAAGTGTATGCATGTGCTAAACTAGAGGACCACGCAGGTCCTCTATCGCTCACCTGATTCAATAGAACTTATATAGTTTTCAAAGTTTTTACTCTTTCTGATGCTGATGCAACCAGAGCTTACCCAAATAGTCATGTTCAATGGGGAAAACTTTCCCACATGGTTTACACTCATTATATACGAAAATACTTTTTTTGCTGACACGATCATCTGGATGGATTGGTTCAATATCTGGCTTCTTTCCCTGAAAATTCAATATACATATTGTATGAAAATATAATGTAATAAAGACATCTTTTGAGACCTCCAAAATTAGATACATTTTTAAAACAATTTGGTCAAAAGGGAGAAATGACTCATCATGAACTAAAGTATTCAGTCATAGGCTTAATGGTGGACAAATTTATGCTAAATTTGCTGTGGCTGTATTCTAGCGGTCAGTGAGTGGGACGCATTGTTAGCATACCTAATAGTCAGAATTCATTGTTATTTACACCTCCAACGTCGACCTCGATGCTTGGACTCTGCATCAGTCAGGAACAAGGAGCTTGGAACTGGGAGGGGTTATTTTGCATGGCATGTCAAGGATGACGGAACCTTGCAAGGTGGCTTCTCACAGGATTCCAACAATCCAGAGTTTCATTCGCTGCTTTGTCTATGGCATATTTTCTATTGATAAAATTAATTTTAGGGGAGAGGGATGTCCAGAACAGGCAGAGGATGTCCTGTATTAGCGCATCTCTCGCGGGACCCACTTTTAGCCCTTTTATATGTTGTGATAATTGTGAAGGAAGGATGGAGATTTCATTGGATATGGAAGGAATTTAAAAAAAAAAAAAAGGATTATTATTTTTGTTGGATTTGAAAGGCATTAAAAAATAAATAAGAATGGATATTTTGTTCGATTAGAAAGGAATTAAAAAATAAATAAGAATGAATATTTTGTTGGATTAGAAGGGAATTAAAAAATAAATGCTTAATAAGAGTATGTACTGATGTGAACTGGAATAAAAGCGAAAAGGTCATGGTTTCATACAAGACTTCTAGTTATACAAATATGGTGCGTGCAACTGCACAAAAGTCTTATAATCAACATTATTCCCATACAGCTTGTAACCTTTGTACTGTTACATACACGATAAATGCCCATTAGCCGACCCTATGGTTCTAATCACAGTAACGTTATCAATCTTCAGAGAGAATGAATGGCTTAGATAGAAAGGATTCAAACTCAAGACTCCTAAATTGACAGCACTTGTCTTTACAGACTGAGGTATCTCCCAAAATCAAACATGTGATAATTTTTGGTCACCTTTCCGGGACAGATGACGTAATGACCACAAATTTAGGGGGGGTCAAGGCAGCCTCACCCTGAAATGGGGAACGTCAGTGGTGCATTCTCTGGCATTTCTGGGGGTTATTTTAGACGTGTTTAACGTCGGGAAAATGTACCTTTCAGGCTACTGGATTGATTATTCAGCATATTGGTAGAAGAAGACCGTCACTCGCCATAATGACTTATAACAATCATTGGAGAGAATTAATAGCGGAGCAAGGGTTTGAACCCACTGCCCCTTGTTTGATAGCCCTCATTGTTAATGACTGAGCTATCGCTGCTCGACTGTTGAGTAATAGGATAAACTGACCTGTAAAATTGCTTGTAAAATAGAGGCAGCTGGTTTCGAGACTGTTTCGGCCCATTTAGATACATCTGTAGTGTCCAGTCCATACACAGGTAATCTGTAATCCGATGGACCTTTACCTATAAATGACAAAATGTTTGTAGCAAACCCTTGGTTCTTTTATCTACAATTGATTGTTTGGTGTTTTAAGCCACCTTCAACAATTTTTCAGTTATATCACAGCGTTTCCTAAAGTTATCAGTTCTACTGGTCCATATATTTTCCTAACCCTGCAACCCTGATCGCCAAGGAGGGCAGCCATTACTACCATTTTTAAAGTCTTTGGTATGACCTGACCAGGGATTGAACACGACCTCCTGCATCAAGGCAGACGCTCTTCTACTACACCACGAGGCGGTAATTTTATCTACAATATAGGAACTTATAAGGGTACAGTATTTACCATTTTGCCCTTCCCACATGAAGACGAATCTGCAGCAGACTTTGAAAACATTGAGGTAAAAGGAGTAATTGCTCATAATGTGCAATTTCTCCTCTTCCACAAATGTTTTATAAATTACATTCATACTTTAATTTATGAACATTTCACATATATTTGCCTGGACTTTTTCAGAGTCGTCTTGTACAGAATTTGTGTATTTTAGGAAATAATAACCAGTTAACTGATTTTCAAATTCGAAGAAAGTTAAAAAAAAAAACCTATCTACAGTAGAGAATGAAATTTCTGTGAGTCAGGACAAATATAAAGCAGAATTTTGAGAAAACATCAAGTTTGAATGAGAAATTCCTCCTATCATCAAAATGGTTTTAAAAGATGTCTGTTGTACCAGAGAAAACAAATCAAAGAGTTAATGACTTAATATTAAAGAGATGCTTTCATATTTACATATTTTATCCTTTCTACATACATACAACAAATCTGCAGCAGACAACTTTGAATACATCTAGGCAAAAATGTGAAAAAATTCTGTATATGAATGTATCATTATTGAATAGGGTCAAAAATGTCCTGGCAAATGGAGAAAATTGTTTAGAAAGGTTTTTTTGGCTGCAGAGATGGAAGAAAGCATCTTTATGTGGGAAAGGGTTTAACAAGAGGTCAAAGAGGGCCAGTATTGCTCCACTTCCACAGGCGAAAATTTAATCACTATAGCCAAATAAGGAACAAGAGGGCAATGATGGCCCTATATCGCTCACCTGATTTAATAGAACTTCAATAGTTTTCAAAGTTTTTTCTCTATAAATATAAGGAAAACAAGCACCTTTCCTGATGCCGCAGCAACCAAAGTTCCACTTGAAATTAAATTCTTTGAACAACTTTAAAAGAGGACCAGCTAAGGAACATTCCTGTGAAGTTATTTTGAAATCAGTCCATTGGTTTAGCAGGAGAAGTAATTTGTAGGAAATTGTTAACAGACGGACATACAGACGACGCACACCAGACGGTGAGTGATCACAAAAGCTCACCTTGCACTTCGTGAGCTAAAAACAGCACCCCCCTGGTGACAATGTTTTTCAACTAATCAACTTGGCTTAAAGGAATCTCATAGAGTCACTTAAGGAACGTTTGTAAAATGGCAAAAGGTTTCGATGGAGAAAACTTTAAACTAAACCCAATACTAGGCTTACACCCTGTCCCCTTGCGGCCATGTTTTTTCGAACAATCAACATGGCTTGAAGGGATCAGATAGAGGGTCGACCAAGAAAATGATTTCAAAATGATTTGAAAATCGTCCAGATAATTTCAGAAGGTTTGTAAAAGTTCACTATAGCCAAATCAGGGAAGACAGCCCTCTCCCCAGGAGGCCATAATTTTAGGCCAATCATCATAATTTGAAGGAATCTAATAGAGAGTCACCCAAGAAACATGTATTCAAAATGATTTGAAAATTGGCTAGATAATTTAAAGGTTCCACTATAGCCATATAATCCAAAACAGCCCGACCCTTGGTGGCCATGGTTTTTTTACCAATCAACATGGCTTGAATCTGATACAGGGCCAAAGACCATTTCTACAAATTAATTTGAAAATCGGCAAAGACACTTTCGGCAGAGTTGACATTTAAAGTGTTCACTATAGCTATATAAGGCCCTGCCCCTTGGTGGCCATGGTTTTTTTTACCAATCAACATGGCTTGAAGGAATCTGATACAGGGCCAAAGACCATTTCTACAAATTAATTTGAAAATCGGCAAAGACACTTTCGGCAGAGAAGACATTTAAAGTGTTCACTATAGCTATATAAGGCCCTGCCCCTTGGTGGCCATGGTTTTTGACGAATCAAAATTAATTGAAGCAATCTGATAGAGGGTCAACAAGTTTAATTTCAACAAATTTATTTGAAAATAGGCCATACAGTCAGGGAGGAGAATTTTGCATAGTTCCAAGATTTGATGGAATTTAGGAGAGAACATTGATAGGATGCTACCTAATAAGTTTCATCCAAATTGTCCAAGCGCTTACAGAGGACAAGTGGTTTAAAGCCAGAAGTTGACACACAAACGCACAACAGACAATTCAACATGACATTAGCTCGACTGGCTCTCAGCCAATGGAGCTCATGATGAGAAATTTCACCTTTTGCCAAAACGTTTTCATCTCTGTTCAAAATGATTTTTAAAGTTTTCCCTTTAGTCATATAAGGCAAAATAGCCCCACCCACTGGCGGCCATGTTTTGAGACCATTCAATATGGCTTCAAGGAATCTGATAGAAGGTCACCCAATGACCATTTCTACAAAATTATTTGAAAATTGGCCTGACACTTTCGGAGAAGATTTTTTAAGTTTTCACTTTAGCCATACAAGGCAAAATAGCCCAGCCCCCTAGCGTCCATGTGTTTAGACCAATCAACATTTGTTGAAGGATCTAATAGAGGGTTACCCAAGGAACATTTCTACAAAATTATATGACAATCAGCCAGACACTTTTGGAGGAGATGTCTTTTTAAGTTTTCACTTTTTTTTTTTTTTTGGTTGCCATGGAAACCAGAATTTTGTATGGATCCAAAAAATTTGAAGGAATTGAGGAGAGGACATTGAGAGGATGCTTCTTATAAAGTTTCATCCCAACTGGCAAAGTGGTTAGGGAGGAGAAGTTGTTTGAAGCAAAAGGTTGATCCATGCACACAAAGAAGCACGCACAACGGACAATTCGCCATGACATAAGGCCAGTGGAGCTAAACAATTGTTTATCATGATAAGCAATTTCTTCTCTTGCCACAATGTTTTCATTAGTCTTCTGCTTTTGATGCATCAAAATGCGTCTGCAGGTGGGAAAGTATTAAATAACTTACGTTTCAATAACCTGGAAGTAACAAATCGATTCTGTATTGTAGCATAACGCCTTGTTGCCACTTTGAGGTCTTCTTTACCTGTGAAAATATCAAAATTACACTTCTAACTAGATCAAAACATGAATATATTGAATTAGCAAACAGAAGTTTTCTAAGGAACCACATGTGTTTTCTACAGGAAGACATGCCAGACAGCTATATTATAACCAACTGACCCTTTCCCACATAGAACAAATATGCAGCAGAGAATATCTGCACAAATAGAGGATATTTCATGAGTGTTTATTTATTATCACTTTTATTAAACAAGTTTACTAAGATGAATTGCAGCGAGCCTTAACGAGCGTCATATTCAGCTTAGTTAACAAGTTTGTTAAAAGTTATAATAAATAAACACAAATGAGATATTCTATTTATCACATAAAGTGATTTATGAGGTATATTTTGAAAAAATGTACATGAAATTTACCGGGGTTGGCACTAAAGTGACTAAAGTTATAACGTCAAACCGCTGATGTGACGTCATTTTCATTGTTTGGTTTCTGCGTTGTAACAAAGACTTGAGTGTAAGACTGGTAACCAAACTAGTGTCAAATGATATTTATGTAAAGGGATTTTGTCTCTCCCATAGAGGGCTGGGCTTTATGTGATAAACATATGTATCTGTAGATAAAAATTGTATTATTGAAAAGAGTTGAAAACATTGTGGTAAAAGGAAGAAGAGGCCCATGAGGGCCTATGCTCTACTGGCATTGATCTGGCTTGTTTCAAAAGGAACCAATATGTCATCAATATTCAAATACCATCTAAGTTTGGTGAAGATCAAATAGTAAATGGAAGCTCTATTGTGTTCACAAGCTGTATTATAGCAATTTTGACAATTTCAAGGGCCATAATCCAGCCATGCATGGGTAGATCTGGCCGTTTTTTAGAAATGAACCAAACTCTCATGGATATCTAACTATTGTATAAGTTTGATTGAGATACAATCAAAAATAAGGACTGTATCATGTTAACAAGCCCTAATCCAGCCATGCATGGGTAGATCTGGCCGTTTTTTAGAAATGAACCAAACTCTCATGGATATCTAACTATTGTATAAGTTTGATTGAGATACAATCAAAAATAAGGACTGTATCATGTTAACAAGCCCTATTATAGCAATTTTGACAATTTCAAGGGCCATAATTCAGTCATGCATGGGGCGGATCTGGCTTGTTTTCGAAAGGAATCAAGCTCTCATGGATATCTAACTACTGTATAAGTTTGGTTGAGATACAATCAAAAGTGAAGACTGTATCGTGTTAACAAGCTCTTTTCTGGTTTTCGAAAGGAACCGAGCTCTCATGGATATCTAACTACTGTATAAGTTTGGTTGAGATACAATTAAAAGTGAAGACTGTATCGTGTTGACAAGAAATTGTTTACAGACGGACGCACGCACAACGGACAAATCGCCACGACATAAGCCCTTCTGGCCTTTGGCCAGTAGAGCTAAAAATTACTCATTCTGTAATAAAAAGATTTGGCCACAGTGTTTTCAAAAGTTGTCTGCTGCAGATGCATCTGATTTTGTCTGCAATTGGGAAAGGATTAGTTCAAAGCATGCTGGACAATTGATAGAGAAGTGATACCTTAATGGGGCCTCCCTTACTTGCAGGCAGGCAACATAAAATGGGTCATATTTAACCCTTTCCCTCATACAACAATTCTACAGCGGACGAGTTTGAACATATTTTTTCAAAAAATAGAAAATCTCTATAATTGAATGTATAACCTGTAGCTAAAAGTGGAAAACATTGTGGCAAAAGAAGAAATTGATTGTTTTGAGCAATTTCTTCTTTTGTAACTATGTTTTCAAAAAGCTGTCTGCTGCAGAGGCGTCACAGAAAGCGTCTATATGTTGGAAAGGGTTAATTTAAAGTAGAGTTATGGTCCTTGTATTTGTGAAGCAGTTAGCACCTTACTATAGTTTTTAATGTGTATATCAGTGAAAGAAATGACTTGAATGAATGACTTTGGGCTTAGGTGAGCTAAAACTATAACTATCACTGAAGATGATAAATACCCCCTAAACAGCACCTTGACCTACACCATAACTTAATAAGTAAAAGGGCCATAACTCTGTAAAATAACATGCATTTTATATATTTAGGATATACACATCTCCTCTTGGTATAGAAGCTTCATGTAAAATGTTATTGAATTCCACCCAGTGGTTTGTAAGAAATAGGCCAGACAAAATATGGCTTCCGACTGACAGACAGACAGACAGTCTGCCCGACACAGTGACTCCTATATACCCCCTCTTCTTCGAAGGGGGTATAATTATGGAAAATTTCTATAAATGAAGCATAATAATACAATAAAGCAAAAACCTTGTAGGAGAAGGAAAAATTGCTCATTATAATTATTTCCACAAGGTTTTCAAAGGAGTCTTCTACAATCCAATGGAAAAAGTGTTTACATGTGTGAAATGCTTAAACGTTGACACATTATAAGTTGCATACAATTCTTGTTAGATCAGTTTATCAGCAATGTCTTACCTTCCTCAAATAATCGTTGTCCTAGGACAGATTGTCTGTCATCCTCATTCATCATAAGATAGTTATGGAATTCTTTCAACCCTATACTTTGAAATATTCCAGTGGTATAATCTGAGTCTCTGAAGAAAACAAGAGATGTTTGTCAAACATTATGCCCCCCCTGAGCGCCATGTTGTCAGGAACATTAGGACAATTGAGTAGAATTTGCATGGACCGAAATGCCAGTTGATTTGTCATTTCACATTGTATGTCTATGAGTCAGTTTTAAGATTATGAACAATGTTCATTCAAAGTTTGAGGATGGTAGGTAGTTCTTAATCCCATTGTGATGATGACTGATATTTGCAGATATTATGTATCCTCCAGGTCCAGGCATTGTTGAGTCATCACTCAGACAAGCTTAAAAAGGGTTTTTGTGTTCAAGGTCACTGTGACCTTGACCTTTGACCCAATGACCTCAAAATAAATAGGGTTCATCTACTGGTCAGGCCCAACCTCCAACTCAACTTTGAGGACCATAGGTCCAGGCATTGTTGAGTTATCACTCAGACAAGCTTAAAAAAAGTTTTTGTGTTCAAGGTCACTGTGACCTTGACCTTTGACCCAATGACCTCAAAATAAATAGGGTTCATCTACTGGTCAGGCCCAACCTCCAAGTCAAGTTTGAGGACCATAGGTCCAGGCATTGTTGAGTTATCACTCGGACAAGCTTAAAAAGGGTTTTTGTGTTCAAGGTCACTGTGAGCTTGACCTTTGACTCAATGACCTAAACAAAATAGGGTTCATCTACTGGTCAGGCCCAACCCCCAAGTCAAGTTTGAGGACCATAGGTCCAGGCATTGTTGAGTTATCACTCGGACAAGCTTAAAAAGGGTTTTTGTGTTCAAGGTCACTGTGACCTTGACCTTTGACCCAATGACCTCAAAATAAATAGGGTTCATCTACTGGTCAGGCCCAACCCCCAAGTCAACTTTGAGGAACATAGGTCCAGGCATTGTTGAGTTATCACTCGGACAAGCTTTGGTCTACAGACGGACCAACGGACCAACCGACCGACCGACATGTGCAAAGCAATATACCCCTCTTTTTTGAAGGGGGCATAAAAAGAGTTTATATTAACCCTTTCCCTCATATAGACGCTTTCTGATGGCTTTTTTAAAACATAGTGACAAAAGAAGAAATTGCTCAAAATGAGCAATTTCTTCTTTTGCCACAATGTTTTCCACTTTTATTTATAGGTTATCCAATCAATTATAGAGATTTTCTAAAAATATATTAGTTGTCTGCTGCAGAATTGTCGTATGATGGAAAGGGTTAAAATTTACTTCGAAGATTTACAGATAATATCTGTGGTTGAGAAAAAATAATAATTTCCTAGTGCAAATATAATTCCCATGTGATGATATCAGTTGCCCTGATAATACTAAATGACGTCACAGATATGACATCATCACCTATTTCAAGGTACATAGTATTATTCACATCATGAAAGCTGCTTTTATCGAAATACAGTCCAACCTGTGTATAAAGACCACCCATGGGAAGTGAACAATCTTGTCTTTGTTCACAGGTGGCCTTTAATTGCAGGGTCATTTAGGCAGAAAATTATTAATTGGGAAATAAAAAGTGTGGTTTTTATAGACTTGGAATTGCTATACAAAAGTGGTCATTTACGATAAATAAATTATTTTTACCAAGCACATTACTAATATAAAATATATATATACATGTACAGTTGAAGGTTTAATACGATATTTCTTATCCCTCTTAATTTTACAGTAACACGCTTTCTAAAACGACTTTGTGCAGAAGCATTCGTTTGTTTCATATGTGTAAATATCACTTAGGACAGAATTTCTGTATCAATGGTTAATAATTTGTATTAGAAACAATCAGGACACATGAGACACAAATGATATGAAACAGTTCATCTTTTCTTTTATAATGAACATATTTTTTTTCTTTACTTTCAACTTTTATCAGCTTGATTTATCAAAGATCTAATCATATGATTACAGATTACATAGCTTAACATGCACATATCAAATGTTCAATTAAAATTCCTTTGGGAGACAGACCTTAAAATAGAATGTTTAAAACAATGTTTGAGCATAGTTGATGTCATTACATTAATTTACTTAATGTAAAACCTTTTCAAT
Source organism: Serripes groenlandicus (assembly GCA_031761405.1). NCBI lineage: Eukaryota > Metazoa > Mollusca > Bivalvia > Cardiida > Cardiidae > Serripes > Serripes groenlandicus. The sequence goes on along the minus strand of JASEVX010000001.1, from coordinate 161,785,823 downwards.
TTTGTCAGCTTTTGAAAATTTCTGTAGCAAATATCATGTCTTCAGAAGAACAGGACATATGATTTTGGTAAAAAGGTAAAAACACTGTTAACCCTTTCCCTCATATAGACGCTTTCTGACGCCTCTGCAGCAGATGGCTTTTTGAAAACATAGTGACAAAAGAAGAAATTGCTCAAAACGAGCAATTTCTCCTTTTGCCACAATGTTTTCCAATTTTAGTCATAGGTTATCCATTCAATTATAGAGATTTTCTATTTTTTGACAAAATATGTTCCAAGTCGTCTGCTGCAGAATTGTTGTATGAGGGAAAGGGTTAAAATGGAGAACTGCTATAATTGTTTTATATCTCTTTTTATCCTGTACTGTTTGCAAGTATCTGCAACAAAGGAATCACTAATTAAGTTGGCATGATAAGGGGAAAGAAAAGACAACACATACTGGCCTTCCTCTGTCCTTTGGGTATTGTAGGATGTGTGAAATTCTGTTAGTTCTGACACCAAACCATCTTCTATCATTTGATCTACTCGACCATCCAATCTCTGTTTTAAAACTGTAAAATAGAAACAATATAGAAAATTGTTTAACTTGTAGTAGGTTAAATTAGCTATAACAAATGGAAGATGTTGTTTAAAAACCAAGAAAATTGATTAACATCAATTTGCTTTTTATAGATTCCTAAGCAATCAATATATGGAATACAGAATGCAAAATGTGGACATATGAAAGAAAACTGTAGATTGTAGAGAGGATAAGATAAAGAGATAAAAAGAGATGAAGTACAGACAACTACAAAAAAAAATCCAGTCATCTGCTATGAAAACAATGCAGGAAAACAATGTAACACCTGAACAGTAATTCTGGAACATTGGAATCATAATTTAGATGAAGGGCTGAAAACATTGCAGATAAAAGAAATTTCTCTTTCTGAGCAATTGCTCCTTTTTCTAGAATCGTTTTAATCCTTTCCCTGATACAACACATTTGCAGCAGATGACTTTGCAAATATCTGGACAAAACTGTCAAAAATCTCTGTAAGTGGAAATATTGCTATTGAACAAAGTTGAAAGCATTGTGAAAAAATGAGAATATCATTATGAGCAATTTCTCCTTTGCCACAATGTTTTCAAAAGTCATCTGCAAAAGCGTCAAATTGTGTTTATAGGTGGAAAAAGGGTTAAAAGTAATTTGCATCTTGTACAAAAGCATATACTGTACATAGAATGTAATCAAGATCCCATCTTACCTTCTTTATCACATTGTAACCAGAACATACAGGTATGAGGATACCGAAGGGGTCCAGAATACACGTCTTGTCCCACGTCCTTGTGTTGGGCCTTGTACACCTCACTCATAGGCACTCCATGCTGATGATATACTTCTAGGGCTCTGGGACAAAAATAACAAGAGAGAGATTTTAAAAACCAGGCTTAAAATTGGATCATCCCGCAAATATTGAGCACGAGTAAATGTATGTTACTCGTGTCTCCGACCATCTCACGAAAGTAACCGAATTACGATCAACAGGCAAAGTTATACACTTTCACTACAGAATCAAAATCATTATTATTGTGAATATTTGTGTTTCCAGAAGCATATTTTCAACTGTAACTGAGTAATTGCAAAGTTATTTAAATATGGCATTCGCCTATTTTGAGTATTCAGTAAGAACTAGAAAAACAAATTGAACCTTTTTCAGATGCCACTACTTCGGAGGAATCTTAGAACAGTCAAGTGTAAAACAAGGTACTAGGTTAATGAAGGGGACCAAGATCGCGCTAAATCACACGTTTTTATTATGATTGTGTGTTCGTTAAAGTGCAGTATAATCGAGAAATTTAGGGTGGCGCCAGGTCTTTACAACGCATTTTGATATGGATACCAATATAAAAATATGGCTGACATCACAATATTATAATCTGAACATAAGCTTTTGAAATATTATATCTTCATATATGCTCAAGTTTCATAACGATTTGTCAAAGGGACATTGTTAAATGGATGTTGTCTCGAAACTTTCCGAATGTCCAACGTATCTTGAAATCAGAAAAGCAGATTTAGAGGTTAAAATGTTTTTCCCCCTTTCTAATGACACAACAATTAAAAGTTATTTATAGGATTTAATTATTTAAACAATTTTTAAAGAGGACCCCAAAAGGAACATTCCTGTGAAGTTTGGCTGCAATGGACCCAGTGTTGTAAGAGAAGATAATGTTTAAAAAAATTGTTGACGCTTTTTCAAGAATTTCTCCTTTTGTCACAATGTTTCCATAAGTTGTCTGCTACAGATGCTGACAAAAGTTGTATGCGTATCTTGTTTTACACTTGACTGTTCAAAGTGCTCAGGGTGAGCTATTGTGATCACCCAGTGTCCGGTGCTGACAATTTCTCTATACAACATCTTAAGTACAGCAAATTTCTCCTTTTGTCACAATGTATTCAAAAGAAGTCTGCTGCAGATGCGTCTGTAGGTAAAAAAGGTCTTAAATATTCACAAGAAGTTAGCGTTATACCTTAACAGTTTCCGCCTGTCATTTGGATGTAGTTTTAAAGCCTGTGGTCTGTCCACCTCCATCAGCTGTGTGTATAACTCGGGTGTAGTCAGTCGTTCATTCTTATCTCTTATCACTTTGGCTATTCTTACATCTCTAATATGTAAATACAAAAAATAAATATTGAAATGACCAGGCAGACAAGGATCCTCAGAGATCATAGGTCCAGAAAAGGAGGGGTATTCAGTTCTTTTCCCCACAATTTCTCTCTTACTATTAAAGCAAACCCTATGCTGTGGTACTCAAAAGAATCGTCTCACTTTTTAGAACACACAAAGCGCCCCTTATCTAGAACTCTGGATATTCTTTAATTTACGGTCAAACAACATCCTTAATACACAAACTTGCCCGAGTCTACATGCTCCCAGTGACATTAGATCAATTTAGCAAAATGTTGCTAATATTTCGGCTATTATCACAGAAAACAGACCATCTGGACTTCACATTCATCATACAGATCCAGATCAGCCTGTAAATTCACACAATCTGATCAGAATCTTTCCTCTGTCCCACAAACATATAGGAAGTCATTAACCCTTTCCCTCATACGACAATTCTGCAGCAGACGACTTTGAACATATTTTGACAACAAGAGGACCATGATGGTCCTATATCGCTCACCTGATTTAATCAAACTTAAAAAGTGTTCAGTGTTCTTTCCCCTATATGAGTCTATGAAAAACAAGTGACCCCCGGGGAGGGGTCATTTTTGACCCCAGGGCTATAATTTGAACAATCTTGGTAAAGGTCCACTAAATGATGCTACATACCAAATATCAAAGGCCTGGGGCCTCTACTTTTTGACAAGAAGTTTTTTTAAGTTTTTCTCTATATGAGTCTATGTAAAACAATAGACCCCAGGGGAAGGGTCATTTTGAACCCAGGGCTATAATTTGAACACTCTTGGTAAAGGTCCACTAGATGATGCTACAAACCCAATATCAAAGGCCTGGGCCCTCTACTTTTAGACAAAAAGATTTTTAAAGTTTTTCTCCTATATGAGTCTATGTTAAACAAGTGACCCCCGGGGAGGGGTCATTTTTGACCCCAGGGCTATAATTTGAAAAATCTTGGTAGAGCTTCACTAGATGATGCTACATACCAAATATCAAAGGCATGGGTCTTCTACTTTTAGACAAGAAGATTTTTAAAGTTTTTCCCCTATATGAGTCTATGTTAAACAAGTGACCCCCGGGGAGGGGTCATTTTTGACCCCAGGGCTATAATTTGAACAACATTGGTAGAGGTCTACTAGATGATGCTACATACCAAATATCAAAGGCCTGGGGCCTCTACTTTTAGACAAGAAGATTTTTTAAGTTCTTTCTCTATATGAGTCTATGTAAAACAATAGACCCCAGAGGAGGGGTCATTTTGACCCCAGGGGAGGGGTCATTTTGACCCCAGGGCTAGAGTTTGAACAATCTTGGTAAAGGTCCACTAGATGATGCCACATACCCAATATCAAAGGCCTGGGCCCTCTACTTTTAGACAAGAAGATTTTTAAAGTTTTTTCCCTATATGAGTCTATGTAAAACAAGTGACCCTCGGGGAGGGGTCATCTTTGACCCCAAGGCTATAATTTGAACAATCTTGGTAGAGGTTCACTAGATGATGCTACATGCCAAATATCAAAGGCATGGGCCTTCTACTTTTAGACAAGAAGATTTTTAAAGTTTTTCCCCTATATGAGTCTATGTTAAACAAGTGACCCCCGGGGAGTGGTCATTTTTTACCCCAGGGCTATAATTTGAACAATCTTGGTAGAGGTTCACTAGATGATGCTACATACCAAATATCAAAGGCATGGGCCTTCTACTTTTAGACAAGAAGATTTTTAAGTTTTTCCCCTATATGAGTCTATGTTAAACAAGTGACCCCTGGGGAGGGGTCATTTTTGACCCCAGGGCTATAATTTGAACAATCTTGGTAGAGGTTCACTAGATGATGCTACATACCAAATATCAAAGGCATGGACCTTCTACTTTCAGAAAAGAAGTTTTGGTTAATTTCCCCTTTTTTGTTGCCGTGGCAGCAAAAGTTCTGCATGGAATAGAATTTTTTGAACAAGTTTGAAAGAGATCCACCCAAGGAACATTCCTGTAAAATTATTTAGAATTTGGTTAATTGGTGTAGGAGGAGAAGTCGTTTGTAGGAAAATGTGAACGGACGGACGACGACGACGGACGACGGACAATGAGCGATCACAAAAGCTCACCTTGCACTTCGTGCATTGGTGAGCTAAAAATTAGAAAATCTCTATAATTGAATGGATAACCTATGACTAAAAGTGGAAAACATTGTGTCAAAAGGAGAAATTGCTCGTTTTGAGCAATTTCTTCTTTTGTCACTATGTTTTCAAAAAGCTGTCTGCTGCAGAGGCGTCAGAAAGCATCTATATGAGGGAAAGGGTTAAAGTATGATTATACCCATAATTCAACGGTTAAGCCTTTTCACATATAAACATATTTCGAGGCATTTGCATCAGACAACTTTTGACTTAAATTTTATTCAATAATTTATTCATAGACGTTTTAAATATATTTGCCTAGATGCTTTAAAAGTCATCTGCTGCAGGTTGGCTGTATGTGTGAAAGAGTTAATGATGCAATTTTACCATACATGTAATTTAACAAGAGCGTTGCCAGAGTTATGTGACTTGATATAGACATGGGTAGTGTTCCTACGAACCTAATTATGTAACAAGTTTTATTTGAGTTATGAGGTAAGGTTATGGATTTGTGGTGACATAGACGACGCTGACGCCAAGGGTATCACAATAGCTCGTCTTTTTTTCTTTGAAAAACAGATTGGCTAAAAATCAACTTTTGACTTAAATTTTATTCAATGATTTATTCATAGACGTTTTAAATATATTTGCCTAGATGCTTTAAAAGTCATCTGCTGCAGGTTGGCTGTATGTGTGAAAGAGTTAATGATGCAATTTTACCATACATGTAATTTAACAAGAGCGTTGCCAGAGTTATGTGACTTGATATAGACATGGGTAGTGTTCCTACGAACCTAATTATGTAACAAGTTTTATTTGAGTTATGAGGTAAGGTTATGGATTTGTGGTGACATAGACGACGCTGACGCCAAGGGTATCACAATAGCTCGTCTTTTTTTCTTTGAAAAACAGATTGGCTAAAAATCAACTTTTGACTTAAATTTTATTCAATGATTTATTCATAGACGTTTTAAATATATTTGCCTAGATGCTTTAAAAGTCATCTGCTGCAGGTTGGCTGTATGTGTGAAAGAGTTAATGATGCAATTTTACCATACATGTAATTTAACAAGAGCGTTGCCAGAGTTATGTGACTTGATATAGACATGGGTAGTGTTCCTACGAACCTAATTATGTAACAAGTTTTATTTGAGTTATGAGGTAAGGTTATGGATTTGTGGTGACATAGACGACGCTGACGCCAAGGGTATCACAATAGCTCGTCTTTTTTTCTTTGAAAAACAGATTGGCTAAAAATCAACTTTTGACTTAAATTTTATTCAATGATTTATTCATAGACGTTTTAAATATATTTGCCTAGATGCTTTAAAAGTCATCTGCTGCAGGTTGGCTGTATGTGTGAAAGAGTTAATGATGCAATTTTACCATACATGTAATTTAACAAGAGCGTTGCCAGAGTTATGTGACTTGATATAGACATGGGTAGTGTTCCTACAAACCTAATTATGTAACAAGTTTTATTTGAGTTATGAGGTAAGGTTATGGATTTGTGGTGACATAGACGACGCTGACGCCAAGGGTATCACAATAGCTCGTCTTTTTTTCTTTGAAAAACAGATTGGCTAAAAATCTTTTTATGTGATTTGGCTCATTAAATATAATAATATAATAGTACAAATCTGGGTGGATTCCAGTTGTCTTTGTGAGCACAGACTTCGAAAGATAGGTTTCCAGACGCTTTCTGATGCCTTTGCAGCAGACAACATTTGAAAACATTGTGACAGAAGGAGAAATTGCTTATAATGACCAATTTCTGCTTTTGCCACAATGTATTCACTTTATTCAATTATTATACATTCTTTTGCAGAGATCTTCCAAATTTTTGCCAAGATGTTTTCAAAGTTGTCTGCTGAATATCTATTGTGTCAGGGAAAGGGTTAATCCTTTCCCTCATACGACAATTCTGCAGCAGACGACTTTGAACATATTGTAACGACCCGGTCCTCAGCCATAAGTGAGTGACGCTAATTTCAGTTGAAAGGGACCAACTCAGGTCATAACTGGCTAATATCAACTCTTCTTAATAATTGTGAACTACAAACATTCATTTATTATACTTTACGATAACTGTTTGGTTTTATTATGTATATATTTGCTGTATACTACTGTGTTGTGAACGCTTGTGCTGGGTCGTAGCCACTATGTTGTTGTTGTGGTTGCAGGTACCCGCATAGCATCATGGGATTAGTTCTCATGACGCAGTGCAGGTGCCCGCATTGCACTATGGAATATTTCCTATGACTATTCCTTTTTTGCACCAAACTTATACTCATCCATATCGACCGCCAGCTTTTAAATCATAGTACAACATTAATACTATATATTTACCGACTCGAAGGTACGGGTTGTGTGTGTTATGCAATTATCTGCGTATCTTTACCTACAAAACAGTATCTTTCATTCAATTTAAGGGTAAAAACCATATTAATAAAGGGCTACTTTTCCCTGGTAGAACTCTTCCGACAGACTTGTTGGTCAATTTCCGACAAAATAACTTGTTGAGAATTCAACAAATTATTATGTTGGAAACGTCATATATAAGCAAACGTTCCGACCAGTATCAGGACTCCACGCAGCATTTTAGGTACAATTTAGGTTCATCTTCGTCTCATTTCTTATTCTAATTTTAACTTAGTTTGTTTTGTTTATTTGTATTATCTGGCATGTAGAATATTTTAAAGCATCTTTTCGGAACAAAATCAACTAAAAGGATAGAAATGGCAGCGATTTATGTAATCTTTTAAAATACGTTACAAATAGAGCTACTGTCTGCAGTTTTTCGGAATTAAAATATAACTTCACTCTGGCATTCTCTTTTAAGTAAACCGGTTTGTCTATCAAACAAGCTCCATCTTTCATGTTATTAAGTCAACTTATTATTCATTATTATTTAAAACTAGCGTTTTATTTGCAGTATTGTTACATTGTGTTTTAAACCACCATATTTGTTAGGAACTTGTTTTGTATGTATACTCATTTAAATATCATTATTAACCTGGAGCATACTTGGTATGCTATAGAGAGATATATATTTATAGTAATTAAAAACTTTAAACTGTGAATTAGACTAACTGATATTTTTACATTCCAAACTAGCCTTTCGTACTAAGCTTATCCTGTTTTTGCAAGTATATTTCCGTGGAGTCAAATTTATTTTCTATACCAATTAATTCATACCGTCCGGAGTATCAGACGAGTATATTTGTACTCATTAAGTGGCGAATTCCCTGTCGTATTATAGTAGCTATATGTGAACAATCTTCACGTAAAACTACTACCTTCCCCTCGAAGAAGAAAAAAAACGGAGGACCACCGGTGCCTAACAATATTTTGTCAAAAAATAGAAAATCTCCTTAATTATATGGATGATAACCTATAACTGAAAGTGGAAAACATTGTGGCAAAAGGAGAAATTGCTCGTTTTGAGCAATTTTTTCTTTTGTCACTATTTTTTCAAAAAGCCGTCTGCTGCAGAGGCGTCAGAAAGCGTCTATATGAGGGAAAGGGTTAATTAAAGGGATAAAGCTTTTATAAATTGACAACTTCATGATATTGATTCCAGTCATTAACCCTTTCCCACATACAACAATTCTGCAACATCCGACATTGAAAACATCAGACAATGTCATGTTAAACTCATGGAGAGTTGAAATATTGAGGCAAACAGAAAAAAAATGAAGTTTTTTAAAGTAAAACATATTTTTATTAGAAAAGTCATTTAATACCTGATATATAATCTCCATACCCTAATTCATCCAGAAAAAAGAACGCGTTTAGCGTATTCCTCACGCCCTGTGTGATATACACGGTTGGCGGTAAACACCGCTGCACGTGGCCAACTTTTCACTTTTAGTTTACAGTAAGTGTTGGTTGACGACGCGGGGATGGGAGGTGGGAATCTGAAATGACTGGTAAGTATTTTCTAATAAAAATAAGTTTTACTTTAAAAAACTTCATTTTTATGTCAAAAATACATTACCAGTCATTTAATACCTGATGACTTTTCAGCATAGGTCGGGAGGATCGGCCAACACTTCCAGTCCTTACAGGTAATGTAGTACCATGCATTTTTATATTTAATTACGAAGTACTATTGAACACAACCGCCTGTAAAAGTAGGAGAAAGGATTGAACAGAATTTCAATCTTAATGTACTTTATTGTTGTGTTTAACAAAATTAGCATATAACTCGCTGAGAAGCCACTAGTGGTCCCAGAGAGAACAGGTTTTCAGTTTGTGCAGACATGGAGCGCAGATAAAAGGTTGAAAACGTAGACTGCGACTTCCATACCGCGGCACGAAGAATATCTTCCAAAGGTACATTGTTGGAGAAAGCCCAACTAGCCGAGAGAGCTCTAATCTCATGCGGACGTATCCGTAGAAACGAGAGATCTCGAGCTGATAGATCTTTGTAAGCTAATTTTATTGTACAGGCTATCCAGCGGGAAATAGACGCCGCTGAGATATCCTTACAACCTATAAGAGGGAGAAACAACCTCTTCCTACGGCCCCTTTTCCCCTCAACTCTCTTAAGATAAAACTTAAGAGCTCTGACGGGACAAAGAAGTCTGTCGGAGTCCGATGGACCACAGTTTCCAGAAAGACTGGGAACCGTGATTGGTTTCGGAAGAACCGACGTCAACTGGTTCTTTGCTAGAAAACCCGGTTGACACAGTAGAGTTAATGAGTCATCAGATTCATTGAACCTGATAAACCCTGTTTCTACAGAAAGAGCGTGTAGTTCACTTCTACGACGAGCGGTTGCAAAGGCAAGAAGAAAAACAGTTTTATATGTTAAGAACTTTAACGACGCAGAAGATAGAGGTTCGTAAGGCGCCTTTGTAAGAGACCAAAGAAGGCACGATAAATCCCATTTTGGAGTTAAACTCCTAAAAATAGGTTTATCTAGCTCGAATGATCGCATAAGTTCCGAGAGAAATGGATTAGAACCAATTCGCTCTCCCCCTTTGAACTTAAGCGTATTCGATAGCATAGAACGATAACCCTTAATCGTGCTAACTGCTAGATCTTTTTCTTCAAAAAGAAAAAGTAGAAAGTCGGCAATCCTGGTTATAGAGGGACACTCAGGATTGATCGACCTAGCACGACACCAATCTGAGAAGACCGTCCACTTGGAATCATAGACGATTCTAGTAGACCTCCTTCTAGACTGAGCGATGCGAGAGGCAACTTTTCGAGAAAAGTTTCTCTCTCGGATCGAACGCTTGATAATGTCCAAGCGTGAAGGTGTAGCATTGCCGGGTTTGGGTGAAGCCGCCGACCCGGTTGCTGAAACAGAACGTCGTCTTGTAGAGGAAGACGTATCGGTTGTGCCGAAAGGCAGGCCAGGAGGTCGTTGAACCACGACCTCTGGGGCCAAAATGGCGCTATCAACAGGATTCTGCACTGTTGAGAACGAAGAACCTTTTGTAGTACGATCGGGACCAGAATGAACGGGGGGAACGCATACCCGAATAGACGGTTCCAATCGAGAGTCAGTGCAGCCGATGATTGACTCTGGTGGCGAAAAGATCCACCAGGGGTGTCTCGATCCGCATGAATACTGAGTTTACTACACTCTGATTCAGTGTCCATTCCGCCGGAAGAATTTTGTTTTGGCGGGACAGACTGTCTGCTAAGACATTTAGATGGCGGGGGACGTTTTTTACTACTATTACTAACGACGTCTCCTGGCACCAAAGGAGTAACTTCCGTGTCTCCAGAAAGAGTAGATGGGAGTGCGTTCCTCCTTGCCTGCGAATGTAGGACACAACAGTAGTATTGTCCGTCGACAACAAAACAGTTGTGTTCGCAACGGAGGCAGAGAACTGTTTGAGAGCTAGCAGGCTCTCCCCCCTCTGCTCTCAATTCTAAGTTGTTTATGTGAAAACAACGTTCCTCCACTGTCCACATGCCCTGGGCTGTTAAGCCCTGCGGCTCTAAATGAGCTCCCCAACCCACAGCACTGGCATCTGTAAAGAGGTACAGATCCGGAGGTGCTGTGATCAAGGGCACCCCTTGTAGATAGATTGACGGATTTAGCCACCAGCGAAGGTGTGACTTGAAGAAATCCGTCAGAGCTACCTCCTGTTCCAGTGAGTCCACAGATGGACGCCACCGGGACAGAAAAAGAAACTGAAGGGGTCTCATGTGGAGCCTGCCTAGACTGACTAGGTCGGCTGCTGCACTTAGCGATCCCAGAAGTGACAGCATGGATCGGGCTGTTACCGAAACCTGATCCAGATTGAGTCTGATCTTCTGGCAAAGAGAATCGACTCTGTCCGGAGGGACCCGAATCACCGCTAGGTCGGTGAGAAACGTCATCCCCACGAACGTAAACCTCTTTGACGGAACTAAGTCCGACTTCTGCGTATTGGGAATAAGACCCAATCGCAGAATGGTCCGCCAAGCTAGAGACAGATCGTGAATTAGAATTACACGTTCCGTTCTGTGGAGTAGCCAGTCGTCGAAGTATTGAAGGAGTTGGGGACCATTCATACGTAGAAACGCTCCCACAGCATTTATAACCTTCGTGAACACTCGCGGAGCGGACTTGAGGCCGAAGGGAAGTGCCCTGAATTGGAACACTTCCCCATTTACCACAAACCGAAGGTATTTCCTCGACGAGGAAGCGATCGGAATATGGTAATATGCGTCTGTCAGGTCTAAAGAGACCGCCCAGTCGTCTTTCCGACTAGCCATTCTGATGGAGCGGGCCGACTCCATCTTGAATTTCTCGACCGGTATTAATAGATTCAGGGCTGATAAATCTATCACCGGTCTCCACCGACCGTCCTTCTTCGGAACGAGAAAGAGACGGCTGTAGAAACCCCGAGTATTGGGGATGAGAACCCTCTCTATGGCCTTCTTTTTCAGAAGTGACGAAATCACTTCTGACATGGCTGGATGGCGTGATGACAGTTCGATAGGAACGCTTGTCATGGGAGGAGGGGAAACGAAGGGAATCAGATACCCTTCTTGTATCACAGATAAGATCCAACGATCCTCTGTGATACTCTCCCATTCCTCCACGAAAAATGACAGACGGCCTCCTACTGCTATCTCCGGCCTCGGGATGATCATAGAGAGATACGTATCCCTAGGGCTGCGGCCTAGGTGCCGTACCATACCTCGAAGTCTGTTTTGGCTTAGCTCCCGTATAACGGGGCTTTGGTTTAACAAACTTCTGGCCCGTGGAAGGAGGTTGTTTAGGCGGCAACGCCTTAACTTCCTGTTTTTGCTTCTTCGCCGGAGGCTTCCTAGGTTTGCCCAATTTCGCCGACGGTGCAAAGTGTTTATTACTCTGCGAAAAAGCATTAGCTGCGCTCGCCGACAGGCGTCTAGACTGTTCTGACGCATCAGATACCGTCACCGCAGCTACCCTTCCACCAAAGAGAAGGTTTGAGGCTAAAGGAGCAGCTCTAAGACTGTCCTTGCTGGTTTGAAGTAACGGAGAAGATTTGACTAGCGTCGCATCTCTCCTTACGGACAGCATTTCTGTGGCGTTCTGCAAGTTCAGAGCCATTAAATGCCGATTACCCGTATCAAACGCCTCAAGAATTCTGCTAGCCCCTCTGCTAGAGACGTTCTCCTCTTTTAGTAACATGGCTAGAGCTATCGCGAAATGATCGTCATGGGATGACACCATGACTCCCAGACGCGCTCTGGCCTCCCATCTCTCAATAAGTTTTGCGTTAACCGTTATTGATGTGGGTGCAGACAGTCCCAGTGTAGCCGCATCTCCGTCTAAGGTTGGCACTTTAACAGGAAAGTACTCCTTAGAAGCTACATACACTTTCGGAGACACCCATTCCTTAGAAATGGCCAGTGGGACTGACCAGGCTGGTTCAATAGTAACCAACGATCTGGTGGACTGCAATTGGTCCAACAATCTGCCCAGGTTGTTTGCCTGTGGAAGTAACTGCTGTGGAGTTGTAGTCTCCGCATTCAGTTCTTCCAAACTTGAAAGGTTTTTGTACGACGAGGGGGAGCGTCAACCTTAGGGCAAAAAGTACTAGGAACAACCCTAAATACTTCCTCAATGGCCTGCTGTAGTGACCAACGTTCTAAAGCTGGCTCGTCCATTGTAGTGTGCTGATTTTCCAATTCTTCGTCAGACGAAGAACTGGAATCTTGTCGGACCCTACGACGTGATAAATTGTCTCTAACCAGTCTTTCAACCGGTTGGTCAATTTCCGAATTGGACATAGATTCTTCCGATTCTATGTTCTGATGTCGATCCTGTGAAATGGCCCTTCTCTCCGCAGCAGAGAGAGGTCGCACAGGGTCGATTGTCGGGGCTGAACTAACCGTATGGGACGGTCTCGACCTACCCTTTATCGGATAAACATAACTATCCTGAACGGGGATTCGCCTTTCCAAAGACTGTCTCTTTGAGAGATGTCTTTCTGGGAGTCGTAAATTCTCATGAGCTGGAATTTTAGCATCCCGGTAGGCTTGGTTTACCTGCCTATCATACAGCCGTTCCACCTTGTGTAACGGCGCATGGTATAGGGGTGGAGAGTTCTCTCTAGAATAATACACTGTCTCCCTAGGAGAACGGTAGTATTTCTCCGTATGATAGTCCCTATAACCACTGTTAGGCGGTTGGATATATGAACTTGGTACATACTGTCCAGTGTTCTGTAAATCCATGTATTCCGGTTGTGCCGCGAACGAATGATACCTTGTATCTATTCGGTCGTGAAACACAGGGCCCATCTGCCCCGTACCTGGTTGCCCGGTACCTGGTTGCCCGGTACCAGGTTGACTGGTGCCCGGACGCGTCAGACGGGTGACTAACCATCTGATTGGACCAATCTTTAGTAAATGACTGGCCAATTTCATTGTCAACTGAATTCCCCGGTGACGGGAATCATGTTTAACTGTCTGACCGGTTGCCCGGTCACGTCATAGTTAAATGACTGAGCGGTTCCCGTCGCGTCATGTCTCCATGACTATTCGGTTTCCCGGTGACCGGACGAGCCACGGCGTAATGAGTGACCGGTTGCCCCGTGTCATAAGGGTTTTGCTCGGAAGCAATTCCCGGTTGACTAGAGATAGGTAGTATTTCAACTGCTCCATCCCCTGTCTCCAAATTCTGTCTGGAGACGAGATTTGGCACTCTGCCGGATCCCGAAGAATGTTTTACCGCAGAGTGTGGTGTTAGCAACGGCCAATCAACAAGGTTTCCCTTATAATGGCCTATGGCGTCTCCCGAAGGATCAGCCCTAACACCTAGCGTCGGAAGTTGCTGTTCGGAAGAACTGACACCCGACGCTAACATCCGTTCCCCCGTGTCCTGTGAAGAACCAGCCGAAGCTGAGGGGGTGGGGGTGGGGGGGGGGGGGGGGGGGGGGGGGGGGGGGCGGTTGTAAAGAGTGATTTAATAGATCTTACCTTCTGATCACTCCCCTTGGCAGCAGAGTCTGATTGCAAAATTCATCGAATTCTGCTTCACTAGTCGAGCTAAGAGACACCTTAACCGGGATCTTCTTAGTCTTACGGCTTTTGTGGGTCCTCCTCGCCCCAGCCTTTTTCCAAATGGTTTCAGACCAAGACGAGCAGTACTCACAGGGTGAGTCCTTTATGCACTTAGTGCACGAAATGCAGGACGGATGCGTGTCCCATAAAGCCACTAAATGACCACACGAGCCACGCCTCTGTTCACCCTTATGTGACATATTAAATGCAATACACAATATGAAATTCAACAAAAGAAAACAAAATATTTGTTCTAGTTTTTATTTTTTACTACTCTT